>JAJKFL010000006.1:1925214-2212714 GCA_021186555.1 Reticulitermes speratus | reverse complement strand
TCTTCGATGCGTTTTTGTTGTTCAAATAAGCGATTTAAATTATTAAATTGCTTTATTCCTTGCTAGGGCGGCCGACATAGCTCGCTGCGGGCTGGACTGTTCGGGGTTCGAACCCCGGTGGGGGTGATATTTACCGCATCCGTCCACGCCGGGTTTGAGGCCCACCCAGTCTCATGTATAGTGAGTACCGCGTCTGTGTTCCGGGGATAAAGCGGCCGGGTCGTGATGATCATCCCACACTCTGCGCCTTCGTGGCATGTTATAGGGTGAAATTAACCCTTTTTTTTCTTGCTAGATTCTAGATCCTAACGACAGTGAGTGTAAAGGTCACGGTCACTGGGATGTGACACGCTGTGATTTCGTAGCAACCTGACGCCACCATCTTCAGGTTGGAATTCAAGATGGAGGTTGCATTTTCCTCAACGTTGGTACCTTTCTGCTTAACTCACGGCGTCATACGCCGGCAGCCCTTAACAGGCCTGTTACTGAAGTGTCCTCATCACACACGATTAACGCATGTACCTATGTGAGCGCACTTTAACAAACACTCTGACTTGTTCTTATGTGTGGTTAAGTTGACGGTCTCTGCGTTCCCGCTACTGACTTCCCGCCCCTGCGCCACCACTTTCAAGGACATAGCTGTTCTCGTGAGTCGACGGCAGTACCTCACCTGCAACCTCGCGCCGACTACGGTACGGTCCTTCTGCTCAGGTGTTACTTTCAGAGTCAGCAGTGCAAAACGGAAGGGCTTTAAGACGTTTTGTCTCACGCAGCGCTTATTCGATGCCCGCTCGACCACCTCCCTTATTCTTAGCCCTCTCCATGCGGTCAGGCTCGCAGAGTTCCGCTGCTATTAACGAACACAGCACTGGACTGCTTTTCTCCGCGGAGTGCCACCGTGCCCAGGCGTGTAGCACTGCCTGGTGTGTGTAACCAGTTGACAGATTCCTTGAGAAGCTGGCAGTCGCATATTCACTCAATAAATACCTCACATTTGGTTGGACACGTAGGCTAATTGCCGCTTTGGCAGTGAAACGTTGCAATAATGCGCTGTTTAACTTCGCCATGTTTGTGCGTGCGCGCGTGTGTGTAATGTATGTAAAGGTATCGAGAACTGTGGAAATTAAATATTTGGGATTATAACTGATTCTGCCAGCTCATTCCAATCGGTTGGAATCTGGTAACAACGAACACTCGTCTCGAAGACCTACTTTCCTTACTGCCCGTATCTCGGATGTATCTCGCTGAATATTTATTTTTCGGCGCAAAAAAATGTAACTCGAATTCTTTTAATTCGGTTTTTGAGATGATTAAAAAGGGATTTTTATTTTACGTCAACTGGCAGATCAAGAAGCCTTGAATTGATCTTGTTCTAAGTATATACAGGGTATACACAAAAGAATGGTGCGGTTTCAATGGTGAATAAAGGGAAACCGCACCATTCTTTTGTGTATACCCTGTATTAGCGGCTCTTTGTTCTGCTGCCCCCTTTTCATAAGAATGTAACAACGTGACGTCACATGACCGGCCGCCATGTTACTCACATTCGCGACCCCTTACGTCGGTCGGTCCTTTATTCCCAGAGCAAAGCCGTTACTAACATCATCCGTCGCAGTGCTGCTATCTAGCTGTGCTGTGTTGTATTATGTGCTCATATGCTCAACTGTTGCTTCAGCCTCAGTTCTTATCTCAAAATGAATGAATATTTATTTAATCGAGTCGGAAGTTAAAAGTTACAAGTTACACGGTGCGTGAGGCTATGTCCGCTAACACCAGGCTTTACAGTACGCAGCCCGTGTGAAATTGTTTACCAGTACCAAATTGCGAGCAGTGTTTTTACAGTTGCTTTAATTTATGGTGTTTACAATAATGTACCATATTCTGCTAACGGTTTGTACCTCACAGGGAACACAGTTGGAAGTCAGATGCTTCTTTGGCCTAGCGCGGACCTCGCTGAGAACTTGGCAACCGGCCCGTGACTTCACTCGTGCAAGGCGCCATCCGCGAATTAAATATCTGCAGGGAATATCCCAGAGAAGGAACCAGAATTATTACGAAATGTGTCTCAGAGCTGTGCTTTATACACAGTAGGCCTACTTCGTAATTTTGCACGAAAGTGAAACTGTTGAGTGGGAAGTTGCATGATTGAAAACATTTCTGTAAAAGTTAAAGCTAAAGTTCTCCCTGCAACAGGCCACGAAGGCCCAGAGAGGGAATAGAGGTATAGCTGTACTCTTTCTTTTTAACCTCGGCGCTAGATGGTGGGTGGGCGGTCAACGCCACGCCCCGGCCGCTTTACCCCCGGGAATGACCCGGTACCCATTGTAACATTTCTGTAGCAGAATAAATACGCATTTATTTAACAAATCGTTGCATGCAGTCGGTATAGAATCATTTGTAAGAGAATCCCAGGAGATGGCAGCACTTAACGCGAGATGCTCTAGCGTTTTTCCGGTTAATATACATTTCCGGAATTACATATTCGAGGGGCTTGTAAATTTATGTGCCGAGGGAATTGTGTGTTGAATCAAGGATTCAGGATGTCTCATCCTTGTATCCTGAAACTGATAACCAAATTAAACCTTTAATTTATGTAAATAATGTTTTAAGATTGTTAAAACACGCAGCCCCCTTGACGAAGAAGAACCGGTTAATGCAGTTTCGGGATGTAATTTATTTGTTTTCAGAACCATGTCATGTTATTTTTTATATTTTATTTGGGGGGGGGGGGGGGGCAGAGCACTTTGGCCCATACCCGCCCAAAATGTGTTTCTTCATTTTGTTGTCTTGTTGAGAGAAGACAAATTGCTTCGACGTCAGCAGCACTGATCAGACGTTTTCAATTTCCTCTGAGTGCCGACTCATAAATTAGAAAAGGGTAATTTTTTATTCTGATCCAGTGTATAGAATTCAGTTCGTACAATATGTAAAGTATCAGCCAAAATTAAATTGCTGTGCATTTTTTTGTAGTGCCTTCAGTAAGTGGGGGGGGGGGGGGGGGGCGAGGCAGTTGGAGATGAATGGCTTTCATTTTTTTTTACAACAAATTCATTTTCTTCCATTTTCAGCATGTTAGGCCCCTGATGGTATACACTGCCAGAACCACATTTAGCAGAAGTTTTTTTAAAGATATATCTAGCGTGCAAGAAATACGTTATCTCACATAACACAAATATAATTCCAGTTAAAAATTCAGCGAGAAGTCACTTCTTACCTTCATCTCCTTCCCTATTTTCTCCCACATTTATTTTTCATCCTTTCTCTTTGTCTGTACCACTGAGACAAATAATCAAATGGAACAGTGTCTTCTGCATGTAACCACGTGTAGCATGGTAAATATTTACCGACGTTTCGGAGGAACCTAAGCCTCGGTCTTCGGAATAGAAGAGCAAGCCGACGTCATAGACAGGGACGGGAGAACACTGCGAATGAGCTAATGAGAGACGGTAACGGCCTTTTCTGCCCTGAAGAAGGCAGTAGGTTGATCGAAGCATCGTTTAATTTCTAGCAGACTTCACGGCGTTCGTATACTGGAGTACAGTATGATTCACAGTCACAGCCACAAGAATCTTAGATCTGAAGGAGGTGAGGAGTTGTAATGTTGCGACCGTACGGTGTTAGAAGGAAAACGTCGTGTGTGTGTGTTCCGTTTCGTCAGGTGCCGTGTGCTTGTTGCAAGGTCGTTATAGTCACCTTGGTGTGTTAACAGAAATGACCGTGCACTGTGAAGTACAGTCACGACGTTCGTGATTAACTGCGGCCTATAACACCGTCACGAAGATCGGAAATGATTTTCAGTGCAAAGCGCCTCTTTGGTTCCACGAACTAACGAAATACGAACAATAAATACATAGAAGAACCTCAGAAAGCATAAATGGGAATTGAAGTTAAATTTTAATAAATATGGGCCGCGATAGCTCAGTCGGTATAGCGACTAGCTACGGGCTAGACGGTCAGGGGATCGAATCCCGGTGGGGGCGAGATTTTCAGCACCCGTTCAGACCGGCCCTGTGGCCTACCCAGCCTCCTATGCAATGGGTATCGGATCTCTTTCCCGGGGGTAAAGCGGCCGGGGCGTGTGGACCACCCACCCTCATCTAGCGCCGGGGTTAAAGAAAGAGTAGAGCTATACCTCCACTCCCCCTCTGGGCCTTCGTGGTCTGTTCTAGGGTGACCGTTACCTTTTAATAAAATGCAAACAGTTTTGAGGAGCACAAAACAGGCCATGTTGTACGATCCAAGGACAGTCTCATTACATCAAGCACAAAAGCAGTTAACCTCAAAAGAGAGCTTGACTGAGCTTAGAGTGATCTGCGCATAGCAGCAGTGTGCGGGAAGCCGAGTTCTCATCCCGATTCGTCGGGAACAGTCACGAACTGTCGAAACGATGGTGTTAAAATGGGTTATCACGAAAGGTCGAAGTCACGAACATCGAGCTCTATGGCTGTCGTCACTGTGCTGTATTTTATTGCAGTTTAAGGTAAAAGACGGACGTATCCTTTTATTACTCGTTCAGTGAGAATAAGTGTATAGGATTTGCATATTTAATACTCGGTTTCGGTGCATTCACTTTAAGAAAACAATAAAGGCGGAGAATGGGCGTTTCGGCAGTAAAAAAAAAGAGCGTTTGGCAACATGGCTGAAAGTTCCATTGGATAATAACATTGTTTGGCGTGTTACCTGAGGTAATATTGAACTTTATTTTGTTGTGCAGAGCGCGAACTAGCAGTAACACTGCTGCCTGTCTGCTTTTTATTGCCTCATTCCTTTCCCCTCAACCCCTCGCCCTGTCGTTTTGGGGGGGCAATTTCATTATTTAAGCCCATCTGTACGGGGTTAACGTGACGTTACTCGGTCGGAGTAAATTGCGCTATGCGGTATATCGACTGCGCTACTGGGAACTCCGGGTTTGCTTCCCGACAGGAGCATCGATGATTGCGTGATGAAAAACGTCCAGACTCGTCTCCTGTCCAGCTGCTACCACGGTTATTTGGCAGGGGTAAATATGCCGGAGCGTGATAAACCTTCGTTTATGGACAGGGTTAAAACGAGATTCAGGTCGTTGCTTAAAATCTTCTGGGTTGTTACCCGGCGTAATTTTTTGGTGTATGACCAACGTTTCGGGATCACTTGTTTGTCCCATCTTCAGGGTCTTAGGAAAAAAGGATTTTAAGAAGATTTTATGCAACATTACGACGACGGCGGAAGCCTACAATTACAAGATTCAGGTCTGCCGACATATGACGCTTTTTTTCGTTGGATGAGTGGTTTCCGACGTTTCGAATGATCTAGTGCGTCATATCACAAGACGTGCGTCCTCAGAACCAACGATGCGAGGACATCAAAAGTCGCAAGGTTAAGAATTTTTGGGTGATAAGATGCACTGCGTAGTGCTAAATAAGGCGGCATTTTTATTTTGCTTTGTAAGGACGGTTCGCGTGAAGAAGGAAGTAGCACTGTGGTGTGATAACGAGCTGGTGGGGCGCTAAGGGTGTGTCATTCATTTATACTGCAGTCTGTCTTACGACAGGTCCGTAGCCTCTTCATTCTGCAGTCTGTCTTACGACAGGTCCGTAGCCTCTTCATTCTGCAGTCTGTCTTACGACAGGTCCGTAGCCTCTTCATTCTGCAGTCTGTCTTACGACAGGTCCGTAGCCTCTTCATTCTGCAGTCTGTCTTACGACAGGTCCGTAGCCTCTTCATTCTGCAGTCTGTCTTACGACAGGTCCGTAGCCTCTTCATTCTGCAGTCTGTCTTACGACAGGTCCGTAGCCTCTTCATTCTGCAGTCTGTCTTACGACAGGTCCGTAGCCTCTTCATTCTGCAGTCTGTCTTACGACAGGTCCGTAGCCTCTTCATTCTGCAGTCTGTCTTACGACAGGTCCGTAGCTCTTTCATTCTGCAGTCTGTCTTACGACAGGTCCGTAGCCTCTTCATTCTGTAGTCTGTCTTACGACAGGTCCGTAGCCTCTTCATTCTGCAGTCTGTCTTACGACAGGTCCGTAGCCTCTTCATTCTGCAGTCTGTCTTACGACAGGTCCGTAGCCTCTTCATTCTGCAGTCTGTCTTACGACAGGTCCGTAGCCTCTTCATTCTGTAGTCTGTCTTACGACAGGTCCGTAGCCTCTTCATTCTGCAGTCTGTCTTACGACAGGTCCGTAGCCTCTTCATTCTGCAGTCTGACTTACGACAGGTCCGTAGCCTCTTCATTCTGTAGTCTGTCTTACGACAGGTCCGTAGCCTCTTCATTCTGCAGTCTGTCTTACGACAGGTCCGTAGCCTCTTCATTCTGCAGTCTGACTTACGACAGGTCCGTAGCCTTTTCATTCTGTAGTCTGTCTTACGACAGGTCCGTAGCCTCTTCATTCTGCAGTCTGTCTTACGACAGGTCCGTAGCCTCTTCATTCTGCAGTCTGTCTTACGACAGGTCCGTAGCCTCTTCATTCTGCAGTCTGTCTTACGACAGGTCCGTAGCCTCTTCATTCTGCAGTCTGTCTTACGACAGGTCCGTAGCCTCTTCATTCTGTAGTCTGTCTTACGACAGGTCCGTAGCCTCTTCCAAAGCGAGATCTCCATCGGGTGCGATCTAGTGCTTCCTCTTTCAATTTACAGTATCTTCTCTTTTCCTTAAGGTCATCCAGTAGCTGCTTACGCCTTCTCCCTCGTCTTCCCGTCATTTCTATCCTTCCCTCTAACTTTCCTTCAATCACATGTTTCAGAAGGCAGTTTCTACGCAAGATGTGACCAATCCAGTTACCCTTTCTTCTTTTTATTGTATGTACGATATTCCTCTCCTCCTTCACTCTGTGTAATACTTCTTCATTTCTCACACGATCGGTCCAACTGATCTTCTCCATTCTTCTCCAGCACCACATATGTCAGCCTCTCGAAATATTTCTCGCCTTTTATGCAGCACGAAATTACAAGAATCCTCCACAGTGCCTCATCGTGAGTGTGATGAATCCACCTTCTACTCTATCTCCGTAACATCCACTTGAATATTATAATCCCATCTTCGTCTAGGTTTTCAGATATCCATTCACTTCAAGTTTTGCTACCAAAATATGTGCCACATCCCCTTCACGCCTCACCGTTTTCCCTTTGATTGTCGTCATATCTTTCTAGAGCACGACTCACGAAAGTCCTTATTATACAGTCTTTCCAAAGTCCTGTCACTTTCTGTCTATATTCTCAATACCTTATTTCCCTTCTTGCCTCGGAAAAGCTCACGGTTTCATTTCTTCGATGGTGTCGGATGAGATGGGCGCGGCATGTAGCACAAATGGGATAAGATACGTATGAAAAAAAATTCTGAAAACCTGAAGCCGGTAGTATATTTATAAAACCTATGTATAGATG
Source organism: Reticulitermes speratus (assembly GCA_021186555.1). Classification (NCBI taxonomy): domain Eukaryota; kingdom Metazoa; phylum Arthropoda; class Insecta; order Blattodea; family Rhinotermitidae; genus Reticulitermes; species Reticulitermes speratus. The sequence continues at coordinate 2,205,355 of JAJKFL010000006.1, read as the reverse complement.
GGGGAGATAGAATGAATTCCGAAGAAACTTGATGTGACAGTATGGACTGGATTGAACTGGCTTAGGATAGAATCCTTCGAAACGTCGGTAACTATACACCAGTCGAAAGGGTTTAACATCCCAGAAGATGTGAATGTTTTCCTGTTGGTTTCTGTTTAGCGAAATAACCCATGAAGGCGAAAGAAGCTGCTAATGGCTTATACCGGTACCTGCTGCTAATGGCTTATACCGGTACCTGCTGCTAATGGCTTATACCGGTACCTGCTGCTAATGGCTTATACCGGTACCTGCTGCTAATGGCTTATACCGGTACCTGCTGCTAATGGCTTATACCGGTACCTGCTGCTAATGGCTTATACCGGTACCTGCTGCTACTGGCTTATACCGGTACCTGCTGCTAATGGCTTATACCGGTACCTGCTGCTAATGGCTTATACCGGTACCTGCTGCTAATGGCTTATACCGGTACCTGCTGCTAATGGCTTATACCGGTACCTGCTGCTAATGGCTTATACCGGTACCTGCTGCTAATGGCTTATACCGGTACCTGCTGCTAATGGCTTATACCGGTACCTGCTGCTAATGGCTTATACCGGTACCTGCTGCTAATGGCTTATACCGGTACCCTGCTGCTAATGGCTTATACCGGTACCTGCTGCTAATGGCTTATACCGGTACCCTGCTGCTAATGGCTTATACCGGTACCCTGCTGCTAATGGCTTATACCGGTACCCTGCTGCTAATGGCTTATACCGGTACCCTGCTGCTAATGGCTTATACCGGTACCTGCTGCTTATGGCTTATACCGGTACGTGCTGCTAATGGCTTATACCGGTACCTGCTGCTAATGGCTTATACCGGTACCTGCTGCTAATTGCTTATACCGGTACCCTGCTGCTAATGGCTTATACCGGTACCCTGCTGCTAATGGCTTATACCGGTACCCTGCTGCTAATGGCTTATACCGGTACCTGCTGCTAATGGCTTATACCGGTACCTGCTGCTAATGGCTTATACCGGTACCTGCTGCTAATGGCTTATACCGGTACCTGCTGCTAATGGCTTATACCGGTACCCTGCTGCTAATGGCTTATACCGGTACCTGCTGCTAATGGCTTATACCGGTACCCTGCTGCTAATGGCTTATACCGGTACCTGCTGCTAATGGCTTATACCGGTACCTGCTGCTAATGGCTTATACCGGTACCCTGCTGCTACTGCTGATATTAATTTTCAAAGTTGGCTTTCTGATTACGGAATTGAAAAGTAAACAAACTGTGGCGGTTGGCAAAAAGTTACGTCTGTATTTGCCTTCAGATGCTTCAAACGGACCGGCACAAACCAGAGTAACTTACAAATCAATAATTCTACAACTAAGTCATCTTTAAGAGCCCCCCCCCCCCCCCCCGTTATGGATTTCCAATACCACAGAGTTGTCAGACGTAACATAAAGTTTTTTGCGTCGTATAGGGTAAAGCTATCCAGTTTCCCAACGTACCCTACTTTCTGGTCTGACTCAACTCGCTACTAATTTAGAAATCGTACAAGCTGTCGGCTGTAGCACTTCTTTGTATTGCAGTTCATAATTGATCTTACGAAGGCCGGCCTCGGTGCACTGTACGGGCCTTTCATTCTTCACCTGCCGCCGTTCTCGGTGTATCGTACGGTGGTGAATGCATTTAAGGTAAAGGTAAAAAAAGGTTAAGTTTACCCTAGAACAGGCCATGAAGGCCCAGAGGGGGAGTAGAGGTATAGCTCTACTCTTTCTTTAACCTCGGCGCTAGATGAGGGTGGGTGGTCAACGCCACGCCCCGGCCGCTTTACCCCCGGGAATGACCCGGTACCCATTGTACAGGAGGCTGGGTAGGCCCCAGGGCCGGTCTGGACGGGTGCTGAAAATCTCGCCTCCACCGGGATTCGATCCCCGGACCGTGCAGCCCGTAGATGCTGCACTGACCTGCCACAACATGTATCGTACACGCTGTCATGTAAACGTGCCCATCTGTCAAAATGTGTCATATGTCAGTTTGGTGACTTTCTGAAGTCTGACCTTGATCAAAATAACGTTAGGCAGTTCTACACAGTCCGTCTGCACTACGCGGACCAACCTGTTAGTGTTAGTGTTAGTGTTAATGTTAGTGTTAGTGTTAGTGTTGCGTGGTGAAATAACGGCTGTTTAATGTGACAATAAGAACAGCCATAAATACAGGGTGAGGGAATAATTCAGAGCTTTTACAAGGTTACGGCGCGCGCGCACACACCAGGCCTCGCTTTACGTCAGTTTGTTTTATCTTTCTTTTTGCTTTAACGCACCACTTCTTAATTTGCGCTCTCTCATTTTCATTCTAAGGTCCTTTACCTGAATTTCATATTTTTTTTTAAATTTTTTATATTTTTATAATTGTTTTATACAACAATTAATGTACTTCCTGATGAAGTACCAGTAAGGTCCGAAACGTATGGCACTTAGTGTTATAAATATATTATTGTGAATCTGATGACAGTTGTGTGCGTTTGTTGGTTAAAAATTACAGAAAAGCCCTTTAGCTGTTTTTTTCCCCAATGGCTCGACAGCCCCTTTGGGGCCTAGGCCTCCTCATTATCGAGGCTTCACGATCACACACTTTAGACACACCACACTCGGTAGGACTCCTCTGGACGAGTGATCAGCCCGTCGCAGAGACTTCTACCCGACAACACACAACACAGACATCCATGCCCTAGGCGGGATTCGAACCCGCAATCCCAGTAAGCAAGCGGCCGCAGACCCACGCCTTAGACAGCTCGACCACTGCGATCGGCCTTTAGCTGGTTTATTTGCATTTATTTAAGCATTTTTTTTCTTACGGGATCGCCATGTTTTATAGACGCCCACTTTTTCAGGAACTCCACTTGAGCGTAAAACAAGGACTTAGTGTATAATTTGTCCTTCAGCCCGTGTTTAGAGCGACTTACAAAACAACAAAGTCCCAAACACCCCTGACACTGTGCGAACTACACGCGTATTTACTGCACGCACAACGAACTGGACGAGTGTAGTTACACCCTGTATAGTGTTACTGCAACTACAATTCTTTCTGTTACTTTAACGTTAATTCAGACCAAGAATACCGGTGCCATTCCTTTTTATAAGCCATCAACCACAAAAAATGCCAGCCCAAAGTTACTACCGCCTCCCACAAACACAATTTTCAAAGCAACAAACCCCACACTACGATACATTTAGACATCACAACAAACCCACACACGTACATTTAGGCACATCACAACAAACCCCACACTACGATACATTTAGGCACATCACAACAAACCCCACACTACGATACATTTAGGCACATCACAACAAACCCCACACTACGATACATTTAGGCACATCACAACAAACCCCACACTACGATACATTTAGGCACATCACAACAAACCCCACACTACGATACATTTAGGCACATCACAACAAACCCCACACTACGATACATTTAGGCACATCACAACAAACCCCACACTACGATACATTTAGGCACATCACAACAAACCCCACACTACGATACATTTAGGCACATCACAACAAACCCCACACTACGATACATTTAGGCACATCACAACAAACCCCACACTACGATACATTTAGGCACATCACAACAAACCCCACACTACGATACATTTAGGCACATCACAACAAACCCCACACTACGATACATTTAGGCACATCACAACAAACCCCACACTACGATACATTTAGGCACATCACAACAAACCCCACACTACGATACATTTAGGCACATCACAACAAACCCCACACTACGATACATTTAGGCACATCACAACAAACCCCACACTACGATACATTTAGGCACATCACAACAAACCCCACACTACGATACATTTAGGCACATCACAACAAACCCCACACTACGATACATTTAGGCACATCACAACAAACCCCACACTACGATACATTTAGGCACATCACAACAAACCCCACACTACGATACATTTAGGCACATCACAACAAACCCCACACTACGATACATTTAGGCACATCACAACAAACCCCACTACGATACATTTAGGCACATCACAACAAACCCCACACTACGATACATTTAGGCACATCACAACAAACCCCACACTACGATACATTTAGGCACATCACAACAAACCCCACACTACGATACATTTAGGCACATCACAACAAACCCCACACTACGATACATTTAGGCACATCACAACAAACCCCACACTACGATACATTTAGGCACATCACAACAAACCCCACACTACGATACATTTAGGCACATCACAACAAACCCCACACTACGATACATTTAGGCACATCACAACAAACCCCACACTACGATACATTTAGGCACATCGCTGCACAATCCATCAAAATGACTTATTTCTTTCTTTCCTTCATTTATCCCTCTCATTCCTTAATCTCCTACTCTACTTTCTCCATCAATCCCTTCCCATTTCCTGGCATTTATCCTCACCCGCTATGCCAGCAACGGTGGTAGTCTGGTTTTCGCGACGCCTGACAGCGATTAGCGCCTATTCTGAAGGTGCGTCCAGACTGTTCGTTGTCAGACTTGTGCTTATCCGTAAGTGTGGACGGTTTCACGAGCCCGACCACAAGCAACGCGATCCACTGCAGCCCTGGACTTGAATGGCTAGGCACTTGGACGAGCGGCTCGATATTGACAGCCACTGCGCGGTCAGTCTGACCTCTGCAGCACTTTGCGAGCACAACCGGACACTTTGGACACATTTTCACTGATGAGCTTACTCTTAATGACTCATTTGACCTCCCGTCGTGGACAGCAGCTACGAATATGTCCCCCCCCCCAATGGCTCGACAGCCCCTTGGGGGCCTAGGCCTCCTCATTATCGAGGCTTCACGATCACACTCGACACACCACACTCGGTAGGACTCCTCTGGACTAGTGACCAGCTCGTCGCAGAGACCTCTACCTGACAACACACAACATCCATAAGAGACATATGTTGTGGGTAAGCAAATGCGGAGAACTTACAAGGGGCGGTCCTCCAGTTAGGGGGCTTGGCAGGGAGTACGAACTTACCGCAAAAAAAACAGCATGATAAGAAATGTTGCGCGAGGACTAGGCGAACACAGCAGTGAGCCTTCGGGCTCCATAAACGCAACGGCATTTGTTGACTAGCTGAGCGACTAACAGCTTCTCATCGTGGACTCAGCCCTTCATGAACGCTGGAGTTCCAAATCCTGCCAAGGACGGGGGAGGGGGAGGGTGCGACTCGCTACGGGCTGGACGGTCCGGGGATCGAATCCCGGTGGGGGCGAGATTTTCAGCACCCGTCCAGACCGGCCCTGGGGCCTACCCAGCCTGCTGTACAATGTGTACCGGGTCATTTCCCGGGGGTAAAGCGGCCGGGGCGTGGCGTTGACCACCCACCCCCGTCTAGCGCCGAGGTTAAAGAAAGAGTACAGCTTTACCTCTACTCCCAGTCTGAGCCTTCATGGCCTGTTGTAGGGTGACCTTTACATTTACCTTTACCAGTGCAGTATAAGACGGAAGTTGTCTTGACTGTCAGTATCTTGTATCTGTCAGTATCTTCACGGTACTGTGTATTACGTTTGAATCGTAAAATTAAACCTCACGAGTGTATTTGTGTCGAAATAGTAGATGTGATAGTGCACGTGGCGTGGCGGTCTGTATGAATGTGCAGTTATAGAAGTTAAATGTCAAAATTTTTTGTCAGTGAGAAAACTTTACGTCGTTCCAAAAAGAAATTGTCACTGAGGAGGTTGATTACAAAAATATTTGTGACTCCATCGAGTACAGGCAAGACAAGAAAGTATCTTAACGCGGTGATACGGTTATATAAAAGTATCGATTATGTGATGTGATTTGATCGTGAGGCTTAACACTTGATGGGACGATCCTTGGCACAGGGGAATAAAACATTATAACTAATTTATATTCAAAAAGAAGAAAGATGGTGGGGCAGTCCTAAATTTTGGTAGCTGTAAACTCGTATGTATTTAATTAATTATTTTATTCCAACAAATGCACTACACTATTTTAGTGTAAACACTAAAATAGTGTAGTGCATTTGTTGGAATAAAGTAATTAATTGATTATTAAAATGCTCGGTATATATAATACAAAGTTCTTATGTCTTTGGTTTATTTTGATGCAGTTATCGCCAAGTCAGTTCGATCAGTATTGTAACAGTCTAAATGTTAAAGTGTTTGTATTTCTGGTTACAGACTGTTTATACGCCGTCTTGAAGGCGGTCGGCCCGACGGAATGTAAACTGGTCACGTAAATGTAAACTGGTCACTTAAATGTAAACTGGTCACGTAAAGCTCTGCTTTCTAGCATTAACGGTATTGGAGACTTGTTACGTTTTGAGATTATCATATGAAGATTTTAACCTTCCGAAGACAAAATAATCTACGGTATGATATGTAAAGACCCAATTATTACCCGAGAATGACAATAGTGTGGTTACTTCTAAAAAAAACAACCGGTTAATGCTGTATAGGGAAATAATCGCTGTTTGTTCTGAGATCCACACAAAACACATAAATACAGTCCGTACCGCGCAGTAAACATACTCCGTCTCAGTTATACAAACCAGTCAGTTAATGCTGTACAGTGAAATAATCGCTGTTTGTTCTGAGATCCACACAAAACACATAAATACAGTCCGTACCGCGCAGTAAACACACTCCGTCTCAGTTATACAAACCAATCAGTTAATGTTGTACAGTGAAATAATCGCTGTTTGTTCTGAGATCCACACAAAACACATAAATACAGTCCGTACCGCGCAGTAAACACACTCCGTCTCAGTTATACAAACCAGTCAGTTAATGCTGTACAGTGAAATAATCGCTGTTTGTTCTGAGATCCACACAAAACACATAAATACAGTCCGTACCGCGCAGTAAACACACTCCGTCTCAGTTATACAAACCAGTCAGTTAATGCTGTACAGTGAAATAATCGCTGTTTGTTCTGAGATCCACACAAAACACATAAATACACTGTGTGGGCAGAACGTAGGATTGTTGAATGTTAAACATGGCGGCACTTAAACTCACCTCTAGACCTGAATTATATTTAAAGACTCAGTTCGTACCGCGCAGTAAACACACCGACTGTGTGGGCAGAACGTAGAATTTCAGAAGGTTTAACCTAGTAGTAGATCTATGTATAATAACCACAGTTAACTTCTGAAGAACACCTTTCACTGTAATGAAGCCAGATTGACTGAAGACCAGCTGCATTCATATAGATAAAGGGCGGACACCATGACGTCATAACCTGAGGGTATATCAGCGGTAGCGAAATTACATCGGTGGGTCTCAGCTATGACGTCAGTGTCACATGCACTGGAAATAAATCCCTGCAATGGATTCCGCTGCAGGCGAGTAACTTGTCTAGATGAAGGAACCCTTAGGCTTGGTTTTAACTGAACATTCGTGCAATAAAAGAACAAAACAAAACATATTTCTTTTCAGATTTGGCGAAACTGTGATGAACACCAGACACATTCACACGGATTAAGGAAAAACTACTGTTGCTGTAACAACAAAACGTAATTTTATAAGAGATTTGGTTTCCATTCTCTATATCGCAGTTAGTGGTTAGCATATGTGATCACATGATGCCTATATAAACAGCGATTATTTCACTGTACAGCATTAACTGACTGGTTTGTATAACTGAGACGGAGTGTGTTTACTGCGCGGTACGGACTGTATTTATGTGTTTTGTGTGGATCTCAGAACAAACAGCGATTATTTCACTGTACAACATTAACTGACTGGTTTGTATAACTGAGACGGAGTGTGTTTACTGCGCGGTACGGACTGTATTTATGTGTTTTGTGTGGATCTCAGAACAAACAGCGATTATTTCACTGTACAACATTAACTGACTGGTTTGTATAACTGAGACGGAGTGTGTTTACTGCGCGGTACGGACTGTATTTATGTGTTTTGTGTGGATCTCAGAACAAACAGCGATTATTTCACTGTACAACATTAACTGACTGGTTTGTATAACTGAGACGGAGTGTGTTTGACTGCGCGGTACGGACTGTATTTATGTGTTTTGTGTGGATCTCAGAACAAACAGCGATTATTTCACTGTACAACATTAACTGACTGGTTTGTATAACTGAGACGGAGTGTGTTTACTGCGCGGTACGGACTGTATTTATGTGTTTTGTATGGATCTCAGAACAAACAGCGATTATTTCACTGTACAACATTAACTGACTGGTTTGTATAACTGAGACGGAGTGTGTTGACTGCGCGGTACGGACTGTATTTATGTGTTTTGTGTGGATCTCAGAACAAACAGCGATTATTTCACTGTACAACATTAACTGACTGGTTTGTATAACTGAGACGGAGTGTGTTGACTGCGCGGTACGGACTGTATTTATGTGTTTTGTGTGGATCTCAGAACAAACAGCGATTATTTCACTGTACAACATTAACTGACTGGTTTGTATAACTGAGACGGAGTGTGTTTACTGCGCGGTACGGACTGTATTTATGTGTTTTGTGTGGATCTCAGAACAAACAGCGATTATTTCACTGTACAGCATTAACTGACTGGTTTGTATAACTGAGACGGAGTGTGTTTACTGCGCGGTACGGACTGTATTTATGTGTTTTGTGTGGATCTCAGAACAAACAGCGATTATTTCACTGTACAACATTAACTGACTGGTTTGTATAACTGAGACGGAGTGTGTTTACTGCGCGGTACGGACTGTATTTATGTGTTTTGTGTGGATCTCAGAACAAACAGCGATTATTTCACTGTACAACATTAACTGACTGGTTTGTATAACTGAGACGGAGTGTGTTTACTGCGCGGTACGAACTGAGTCTTTAGATTGCAATTCAGATTAATCTCACCGCGGAGGCTCCGGTTTAATTCCGGGCAGTCTGTGTGAAATTTTTCTACTGGACAGAGTGACATTGGGACAGGTTTCTGTTCAAATACTTTGTGTTCCCCTGTCAGTAGCATTGCACCGATACTCCGTACTCATCTTGATATACGCTCTACTGTCTGTTATTAAAAGCAGTAAATAAATACAGTTTGAGTTAAAACTCTGAAGATTTCATTTCATCTAAATAGCAAAAATTCAGTTCGTACCGCACAGTAAACACACAGTCACTATTATAAAGACATATTGTGAAGTTCTGCGTGTATAAATATTTGCAGTTTGTTCGGACAGTCGTAGTAAAGATGCAAACTGCGGAGCTTTGTAAAAGTTAAACCTCGGCTGTGTGGACACTGACCGCTGTGTGGACACTGACCGCTGTGTGGACACTGACCGCTGTGTGGACACTGACCGCTGTGCTGAGAGGCCTGACATGTTTTGGTTTGTTTGACGGCCTTAGGAAGAATTTCAGGACTGCTGCTGTTGAATTTATATCAGATAGTAAATTGTAATTGCCGATCCCAATGGCCGCGCGGTCTAAGGCGTGGGTCTTCGGCCGCTCGCTTGCTAGGATTGTGGGTTCGAATCAAGCCGATCCCAGTGGCCGTGCGGTCTAAGGCGTGGGTCTTCGGCCGCTCGTATACTGGGATCGTGGGTTCGAATCAAGCCGATCCCAGTGGCCGTGCGGTCTAAGGCGTGGGTCTTCGGCCGCTCGTATACTGGGATCGTGGGTTCGAATCCCACCGGGGGCATGGATGTTTGTGTTGTGTTGTATAAGGACGGTAGCATGGAACGTAAAGTGACACGAAGGACGAAAAAAGGATTTAAATAGTACAAAAATGGATCAAAGGGGAAAAACCCCGGACAGACAAAAAAAAAAAAAAAAAAAAAAATCCCGCCTAGGGCATGGATGTCTGTCTGTTGTGAGTGTTGTGTGTTGTCAGGTAGAGGTCTCTGCGTCGGGCTGATCACTCGTCCAGAGGAGTCCTACCGAATGTGGTGTGTCTAAAGTGTGTGATCGTGAAGCCTCGACGAAACGAGGAGGCCCAGGCCCATATAGGGCTGTCGAGCCATGGGAAAAAAAATTAGTAAATTGTAATTGTTACGCTTATGAAGAACGTTGAATCGCCATTGGGAAGTCTTCATTGTAGAATATATCTGGATGAAGTGGGCTACGACGTTTCAGAGGCGGAGACAGATTTGGGCCCTAATGTACAAGTGCTGACATCACAGTAGGCAGGATTATGCTGTGTGACATTTAAGGTTCTCACATCGGTATTGCTGAAGATTCAAGTTTTCTGGGACTTGACGTTATGTCGCTGGACGAGTTGTTCCCGACGTTTCGAAGGAGATGAAGACACTATCGTTCGTAACGTCGGGAGCTACTGGCCCAATGACACAGCGTCATATCGCAGAAGACGTCAGTGTGAAGATCAGTATTACGGGTGAGTTTAGAATGTCTTCATCGCATTCCTTTGGTGTTTAGCGCGATATTACCACCGGCCATTAGTTGATTGCGTCTTTGTTAGATGCCTGAATGACATTTTAAGTCACTTCACCGTTAATCTGTACGTGTTACGAAACTAAAACCGAAAACACGATAGTGCTTGAGCCTGCCGTTTCGTGAGCGTGGCAGCACAATCCGATTAACATTCTTTTGAAACCAAACACAAACCCACTTGATAATTCAACAGGGTGGGGGAAAAACAGTGGCGTAACTACAATTGTTGAATGTTAAACCACGCTGACAGAGCAGCACTTTCACGCTGCTTCTAGTACGGAAATAGGCGCGAAACTGACTTCGTTAATCTGGTTGGTGTACCGACGTTTCAGAGGAACCTGCTGTCGTGAGAAATTACGTTGAAACTTAGAGCCATGTGACAAGTTAGGAAACTGAAGGAAGTGTGTTTTTTTTTGCAGGTATGTCGTGTAAGTTTCCTGCCTTTCTTTGTAAGGAGCTGCGATAGCTCAGCTAGTGTAGTGTAGTGATTAGGAAGGAAGGGTCCAGTTCGCCGTCAGTGTAGACATCTGCTCTCCACGACCTCCATACAGCCGGCTGTGTGACCCGCTGAGCCCCACGTCCTGAGGGTGTAGGGGCGAAGCTGTGCGAGAGTTTGAAGCTGTTCCGCCATTCCTCCCTACGCCTCCACTGCGTGGTGCTTAACTAAGCACAGTCAACTTACGTTTCTTTGTGAGCATGTCGGTACAAAGTACAGATGTCGGTGCGCTGTTTCGTTCAGCAAAATGTGTGTAGGAACAGACAGTGAATAGTGCGTTTAGGCATATGAAATCACTGGAGAGGCTTGGATTGTGCGTGCATTGCGTGTAATACTCCGGAGTTTACATTTTATCGATACAAATTCGCACATAATGACGGAATATAAACACGCGTGGGGACGGGGGGAACATGAGGAATGGCTCCGTTGGTACGAACTCTTTTGAGCACATTGTGGTAACTATATATACCACCATGTTTAACATTCAACAATTCTACGTTCTGCCCACACAGTGTATTTATGTGTTTTGTGTGTATCTCAGAACATACAGCGATTATTTCACTGTACAGCATTAACTGACTGGTTTGTATAACTGAGACGGAGTGTGTTTACTGCGCGGTACGGACTGTATTTATGTATTTTGTGTGGATCTCAGAACAAACAGCGATTATTTCACTGTACAACATTAACTGACTGGTTTGTATAACTGAGACGGAGTGTGTTTACTGCGCGGTACGGACTGTATTTATGTGTTTTGTGTGGATCTGAGAACAAACAGCGATTATTTCACTGTACAGCATTAACTGACTGGTTTGTATAACTGAGACGGAGTGTGTTTACTGCGCGGTACGGACTGTATTTATGTGTTTTGTGTGGATCTGAGAACAAACAGCGATTATTTCACTGTACAACATTAACTGACTGGTTTGTATAACTGAGACGGAGTGTGTTTACTGCGCGGTACGGACTGTATTTATGTGTTTTGTGTGGATCTGAGAACAAACAGCGATTATTTCACTGTACAAGCATTAACTGACTGGTTTGTATAACTGAGACGGAGTGTGTTTACTGCGCGGTACGGACTGTATTTATGTGTTTTGTGTGGATCTCAGAAACAAACAGCGATTATTTCACTGTACAACATTAACTGACTGGTTTGTATAACTGAGACGGAGTGTGTTTACTGCGCGGTACGGACTGTATTTATGTTTTTATGTGTGGATCTCAGAACAAACAGCGATTATTTCACTGTACAAACATTAACTGACTGGTTTGTATAAACTGAGTACGAAGTGTGTTTACTGCGCGGTACGGACTGTATTTATGTGTTTGTGTGGATCTCAGAACAAACAGCGATTATTTCACTGTACAACATTAACTGACTGGTTTGTATAACTGAGACGGAGTGTGTTTACTGCGCGGTACGGACTGTATTTATGTGTTTTGTGTGGATCTGAGAACAAACAGCGATTATTTCACTGTACAGCATTAACTGACTGGTTTGTATAACTGAGACGGAGTGTGTTTACTGCGCGGTACGGACTGTATTTATGTGTTTTGTGTGGATCTCGGAACAAACAGCGATTATTTCACTGTACAGCATTAACTGAGTGGTTTGTATAACTGAGACGGAGTGTGTTTACTGCGCGGTACGGACTGTATTTATGTGTTTTGTGTGGATCTGAGAACAAACAGCGATTATTTCCCTATAAAGCATTAACTGATTGGTTTGTATAACTGAGACGGAGTGTGTTTACTGCGCGGTACGAGCTGTGTCTTTAAATATTGTCCATTCAGTAATATGTGTCACGTTTTACAGCACACAGACACACATTTACTGTCTCAGCTTGTTTGCACTCTCCGCTCACTCTCAGCCATCACATCACGCTGTCAGGCTATTGAGTGTGTGTGAAAGGCTTCCAGTACAACTCACAAGTATCATTTTGTGTCGTGATGCCCCTGAGGATTGCCGGATGGCCGAAACATGTGGAACTAGTAAATGTGTCTCGTGGAAAGGGTAATTAAAGCCTTTTAAAAGTGTTACACCAGAATGGATATTAATATTAAAATTATTTGTATTAATTTCAAGCCTCAAAGGATTGATCCGAATTGTATCTCGTGTTAATGAGTTTATGTAAAGCAAAATTAATGTCACGTTGCAGTGAAAACCCATATGAATTTCCCCCCTCCCCATGTTGGTTGTGTTTGAATCAGTTCCAGGCTTTTATACGCTCGGATATGCGGCCTTCCGCCAGCCCTCTGTTGCACAGTGAAATATCTACATTTGTTTTATTCTGATCCTCACACCCCCCCCCCCCCCACCCAAGCCCAATGGTTCAGTAAAGTCTAAAAATGAACTGAATACAATATGTAGTTAGCATATTTTAAGTTGAAGTCTGACCGACTGTTCTCACATCGGTAATTCATATTTCAACGTTCCGCTGTATTTTGTGGGACTGAGCAGGTTAATGTAGCGGTTTGCTTTTTGGCTTTTTCATGGAGATGCTGCCGACGTAAGTGCGGTGTGATGACTGGATTGAACTATTTGGAAGATCTAAACGTAGAAGGGAGAATAACATTGAAACACGCCATAGGCTATAGTGTATGTTTACTGGGCAGTGTAAGACGTCGTGTCTTTACCAGCCGAGAGACCGCCTTTCAAGGAACTGGCCGTACGTGACCATTTCTGCCTGCACTAAATCTGCATTAACCCTTTAAAGCCCAGTGGTTATATATGTACCACCAGGTTTAACATTCACAAAATCTACGTTCTGCCCACACAATGTATTTATGTGTTTTGTGTGGATCTCAGAACAAACAGCGATTATTTCACTGTACAACATTAACTGACTGGTTTGTATAACTGAGACGGAGTTGTTTTACTGCGCGGTACGGACTGTATTTATGTGTTTTGTGTGGATCTCAGAACAAACAGCGATTATTTCACTGTACAACATTAACTGACTGGTTTGTATAACTGAGACGGAGTGTGTTTACTGCGCGGTACGGACTGTATTTATGTGTTTTGTGTGGATCTCAGAACAAACAGCGATTATTTCACTGTACAACATTAACTGACTGGTTTGTATAACTGAGACGGAGTGTGTTTACTGCGCGGTACGGACTGTATTTATGTGTTTTGTGTGGATCTCAGAACAAACAGCGATTATTTCACTGTACAACATTAACTGACTGGTTTGTATAACTGAGACGGAGTGTGTTTACTGCGCGGTACGGACTGTATTTATGTGTTTTGTGTGGATCTCAGAACAAACAGCGATTATTTCACTGTACAACATTAACTGACTGGTTTGTATAACTGAGACGGAGTGTGTTTACTGCGCGGTACGGACTGTATGTGTTTTGTGTGGATCTCAGAACAAACAGCGAATATTTCACTATACAGCATTAACTGACTGGTTTGTATAACTGAGACGGAGTGTGTTTACTGCGCGGTACGGACTGTATTTATGTGTTTTGTGTGGATCTCAGAACAAACAGCGAATATTTCACTATACAGCATTAACTGACTGGTTTGTATAACTGAGACGGAGTGTGTTTACTGCGCGGTACGGACTGTATTTATGTGTTTTGTGTGGATCTCAGAACAAACAGCGAATATTTCACTATACAGCATTAACTGACTGGTTTGTATAACTGAGACGGAGTGTGTTTACTGCGCGGTACGGACTGTATTTATGTGTTTTGTGTGGATCTCAGAACAAACAGCGAATATTTCACTATACAGCATTAACTGACTGGTTTAGTATAACTGAGACGGAGTTGTTTACTGCGCGGTACGGACTGTATTTGTGTTTTGTGTGGATCCCAGAACAAACAGCGATTATTTCACTGTACAACATTAACTGACTGGTTTGTATAACTGAGACGGGGTGTGTTTACTGCGCGGTACGGACTGAGTCTTTAACTATCTCCTCTAAAGCCCAGTGGTTACTATATGTACCACCACGTTTAACATTCACAAATCTGCGTTCTGCCCACACACTGTATTTATGTGTTTTGTGTGGATCTCGGAACAAACAGCGATTATTTCCCTACACAGCATTAACAGCTGGTCTTTGTAATGGAGACAGTGTGTTTTCTATGAGGTAAGAACTGATTTTTGTGCGTAACATTCAGTTGAATTTTAGGCTTTCAGTGCGTTAAAACGCCCACAGATATGACGTCATTTGTTCAGTAAAGCATTATATTATTACCAATGTTGTATTTATTTGAAAGCAAATCGTATTAATGCATGTAATGCATCTTATAAATTTATGGACTAAATCGGTTTTAATTAATTTTTTTCTTACGTTTTCAAGTTGTACGCAAGTACACGGCAATCAATAATCGTGTGTTAACAAAAATTTATTAATTTGCGTAGGACATATCCATTCGTAATTTCGATTCATATCGTGCTAAAGCCCGAGATGAATATTGCATGACACGCTTATAGTTGTGCCACCATACTGCACAGTGTCATTGGTTAGCTGTTTCTGCTGACTGTGCCATCATACTGCACAGTGTCTTGGTTAGCTGTTTCTTGCTGACTGTGCCATCATACTGCACAGTGTCTTTGGTTAGCTGTTTCTGCAGACTGTGCCACCATACTGCACCGTGTCTTTGGTTAGCTGTTTCTGTTGACTGTGCCACCATACTGCACAGTGTCTTTGGTTAGCTGTTTCTTCTGACTGTGCCACCATACTGCACAGTGTCATTGGTTAGCTGTTTCTGCTGACTGTGCCACCATACTGCACAGTGTCATTGGTTAGTTGTTTCTGCTGACTGTGCCACCATACTGCACAGTGTCATTGGTTAGATGTTTCTGCTGACTGTGCCATCATACTGCACCGTGTCTTTGGTTAGCTGTTTCTGCTGGCTGTGCCACCATACTGCACAGTGTCATTGGTTAGCTGTTTCTGCTGGCTGTGTCACCATACTGCACAGTGTCATTGGTTAGCTGTTTCTGCTGACTGTGTCACCATACTGCACAGTGTCATTGGTTAGATATTTCTGCTGACTGTGCCACCATACTGCACAGTGTCATTGGTTAGCTGTTTCTGCTGACTGTCACCATACTGCTCAGTGTCATTGGTTAGATGTTTCTGCTGACTGTGTCACCATACTGCACAGTGTCATTGGTTAGCTGTTTCTGCTGACTGTCACCATACTGCTCAGTGTCATTGGTTAGATGTTTCTGCTGACTGTGTCACCATACTGCACAGTGTCATTGGTTAGCTGTTTCTGCTGTGTCACCATACTGCACATGTCATTGGTTAGATGTTTCTGCTGACTGTGCCACCATACTGCACACTGTCATTGGTTAGCTGTTTCTGCTGACTGTGCCACCATACTGCACACTGCCATTGGTTAGCTGTTTCTGCTGACTGTGCCACCATACTGCACACTGTCATTGGTTAGCTGTTTCTGCTGACTGTGCCACCATACTGCACACTGTCATTGGTTAGCTGTTTCTGCTGACTGTGCCACCATACTGCACACTGTCATTGGTTAGCTGTTTCTGCTGACTGTCACCATACTGCACAGTGTCATTGGTTAGCTGTTTCTGCTGACTGTGCCACCATACTGCACATGTCATTGGTTAGCTGTTTCTGCTGACTGTGCCACCATACTGCACAGTGTCATTGGTTAGCTGTTTCTGCTGGCTGTGCCACCATACTGCACACTGTCATTGGGTTTAGCTGTTTCTGCTGACTGTGCCACCATACTGCACACTGTCATTGGTTAGCTGTTTCTGCTGACTGTGCCACCATACTGCACAGTGTCATTAGTTAGCTGTTTCTGCTGACTGTGCCACCATACTGCACAGTGTCATTAGTTAGCTGTTTCTGCTGACTGTGCCACCATACTGCACAGTGTCATTAGTTAGCTGTTTCTGCTGACCATATTGTGGACAACTTGGAACAGTTCAGACCCAAGTACACTTTGTGTATTATTTGTCTCTGTCCATGCCATGATAGCATGTCGGGAGAGTAGAGGTACAGCTCCACTCATCCTTAATCTCGGCGCTAGACGCAGGTAAGTGGTCAACATGACGCCTCGGTCGCTTTACCCCCTGGAAAGAACGCCGGTAACCGACTGAATAGGAGGCTGGATTGGCCCCAGAGCCGGTCTGGGCGTTTTGGAGAAGAGAAAAACTTATTGCGTCTGTCGGGATACATGTACGTTATATATATATATATATATATATATATATATATGTGTGTGTATTTGTGTAAGGCGAAGTCCGATGTACTCCATGATTACACATGAGGGAGGGTGGAGGTATAACTCCACTAATTGTTAAGTTTGTCACTAGTTGGAATGGAGTGGTCAGTTTCACGCCTCGGCCGCTTTACCGCCCAAGAAATAGCCCCTTGTACCCATCGAGTGCCGGTCTGGACGTTTTGGGAAAGAGGTAGGTTCTTGTCCAGCCGGGAATAGAACCCCAGACCGTCTGTCTAGTAGCCCAGTCTCTCCTTCCTGACTTCCGGCCGCCATTTTCGTCCCTTGTCGAGTTGCGAGATTGTGCTATGTTTATCGTTTTTGGTTATCCTGAGGCACTGCTTGTGCTGTTTTTACTTTTCCCCAGATAGTGTCTGTCTGTCTGTCTGTCTCCTTCGTTACTGAAAGCCAAGATTATCTCCGCAAAACTTGTTTCCTTAAACATGTTGAGTTTTAAAAAAATGCGTGCAAAATAGCGAGACGCATTTTACTTTCAAAAAAAGAATTTCAGCTGCTTACGTACTTTGTTATGGTAGAAAGCCATGTGGGAGAGATTGACGGGAAAGAAACTTGTGAAAGTTTGTGCTTTTCCGACCCCCCCCCCCCCCCCCCCCCACCCCCCCCCGGTCGGATTCCCAAATTGCTGTGTAGGGGAAAGAAAGTTGTGCGACTTGAGCCTCCCCCTCCCCCCCAAGCACATACCGTCCCCCACCCCCCGTATAAGTGTTCGCCCCTCTGCCTTCAGAACGCTGCTGACGAGGCATAAAGTTTGCCGCGGCGTTTGCGCCCAAAAGCCAATTTGAATTTACCGTGTTGCCCCCCCCCCTCTTCAGTGGCGTGTTTGATATTCATTAACTGTTTGAGGCATTAGAACAGCGTCACAGTGCTTCTCTGTTAAACAACACTGCTTCAACTGTACACTGTAATTTTTAGACTGGTGTAACATGCGAGATATCTGGACTTTTTTTTTTTCCATCGTCACTGATTACGCAAACACGACGTTTCGAAAGCAGACTGCTTTCGTCTCCAGGTGCAATCTGCTTTCGAAACGTCGTGTTTCCTGACAGGATGAGACATTTTTCTTTTTTCAACATCGTCCAGCCGGCCTGTAATCCAGTTTCTACCAAGACCTTCCTCCCAGAGCCATGAAGTTGACCACTCCCATCTAGTGCCGAGCTTAAGAATGCGTGGAGTTATACCTCCACTCCGTTGTACATGTAGCTTTAGGACGGATGCGTCTTTACGTAATTACAGGTTAAGGCATGTAAGTTTGGTTGTTACAACAGGGAAGCTAAGAAGGACGGAGACGTAAGTTGCATTAAAGTTTAAAAAAGTGCGCGCATCTTTTAGCTGGAAATCCTGAAAGGAAGATATCACTTGGCAAACCTAGGCATAGATGGTTGGATAATATTAATATATATGTTAAGGAAATAGTTTAATGGGCGTCGGAGTTTGAGGCTGACGACATGCCTCCATCTAGCGCCGATGTTAAGAATGAGTGGAGCTGTGCCTTCATCGCGTGCACAGACAGAACTTTAATGTCGTGTTGCTGAAATAGAGTGTGGAGGTGTGACTGAATACTGTCCAGTGGCGGCCTGTTGTGAATAGGGTAATGGTATTGTGGTACCTTGAAATTGGGACGGCTTAACGACTGTCAGGTTCTTAAGAAGCACTCTGCCTTATAGAATTATAGTTCCTTCCAACTGTATTTTATGTTGGGGGGGGGGGGGAGGTTCTT
Organism: Reticulitermes speratus; assembly: GCA_021186555.1. Lineage (NCBI taxonomy): Eukaryota > Metazoa > Arthropoda > Insecta > Blattodea > Rhinotermitidae > Reticulitermes > Reticulitermes speratus. The sequence continues at coordinate 2,186,443 of JAJKFL010000006.1, read as the reverse complement.
AAATGAATGACTCACGACGTTGTTTGATAGACGTATTGTTAATGCTTTGAGGAGTGGAGGAAAACCACGAAGACAGGATAGTCTGCGTTGGCCGATATTTGAACCCCCGCTGTAACTGGCGCTACCGTCTTGTGGCACATTCGTGTCTCACAGCGAGGTGTCTCGGTCGTTCAAAGCAGTTTTGAGGAGTGTGGGAGTGTAAGGCCCGGTCTTTCCCTTCACAATCTTGGTAACGGTCCCCAGGTGGGCCATAAGCCCCTTTCCTGACGTCGCTACCTCATTTGACATGGCTACCAGAGATGGCGCGAACAGAGGCTGCGGTCTTTTGTATTTAGTTAGATTTGTATATTTACTGCGATCGGAGTGGCCGCGCGGTCTAAGGCGTCGTCTGCGGCCGCTCGCTTGACGGGGGATTGCGGGTTGAATCCCGCCGGGGGCTTGGATGTCTGTCTGTTGTGAGTGTTGTGTGTTGTAGGTAGAGGTCTCTGCGACGGGCTGATCACTCGTCCAGAGGAGTCCTACCGAGTGTGGTGTGTAAGAGTGTGATCGTGAAGCCTCGAAAAATGAGGAGGCCTGGGCCCCCAAGGGGCTGTCGAGCATTGGAAAAAAAAATGTTTACTGCCAGTAGCCTGGAATGGAAAGACGACTAACCACTGTCATTTCTACCAAGTTTTGGTTTTCCTCATTGTCGCGAAGAGAAAGACTTGAGAATACATTAAAATAGGCTACGATATTTCCAATCCTATCCATTTACCACTGGGCCGCGATAGCTCAGTCGGTATAGCGACTCGCTACGGGCTGGACGGTCCGGGGATCGAATCCCGGTGGGGGGGAATTTTCTGCACACGTCGAGACCGGCCCTGGGCCTACCCAGCCTCCTATAAAATGGGTACCGGGAGTCGATCCCCGGACTGTCCAGCCCGTAGCCTGGTTACTATACCGACTGAGCTATCCTAACAGCACTGCAGGTGATACAGCGTTGTTAAAATAAGTTAGAATTGCATGCTGCCAGTTTCGTTTCTTCATCTTGGAAGATTTTTGCTTTTGTATTTTTTTCGTGTGAAATATTGTGTTGGTGAAACATGACTGTTTTTGTTTTTGTACTTCTGTAATTACAAAAACATGACGTGTTTTTGTTTTTGTGCTTCTGTAATTACAAAAACATGACATGTTTTTGTTTTTGTGCTTCTGTAATTACAAAAACATGACATGTTTTTGTTTTTGTGCTTCTGTAATTACAAAAACATGACGTGTTTTTGTTTTTGTGCTTCTGTAATTACAAAAACATGACTGTTTTTGTTTTTGTGCTTCTGTAATTACAAAAACATGACATGTTTTTGTTTTTGTGCTTCTGTAATTACAAAAACATGACATGTTTTTGTTTTTGTGCTTCTGTAATTACAAACTGACATGTTTGTTTGTGCTCGTAATTACAAAAACATGACATGTTTTTGTTTTTGTGCTTCTGTAATACAAATGACATTTTGTTATTGTTCTTAATTACAAAAACATGACATGTTTTTGTTTTTGTGCTTCTGTAATTACAAAAAACATGACATGTTTTTGTTTTTGTACTTCTGTAATTACAAAAACATGACATGTTTTTTTGTTTCTTAATACAAAACAGATGTTTGTTTTTGTTTCTGTAATACAAAACATACATGTTTTGTTTTTGTGCTTCTGTAATTACAAGACATGGACAGTTTGTTTGTGTTCGTAATTCAAACTGACATGTTTTGTTTGTGCTTGCTGTAATTACAAAATGACATGTTTGTTTTGTGTTCTGTAATTACAAAAACTGACATGTTTGTTTTTTCTTTGTAATTACATAACATGAATTTTGTTTTGCTTCTAATTACAAAAGACATGACAATGTTTTTTGTTCTGTAATTAAAAACATGACATGTTTTGTTTTTGTGTTCTGTAATTACAAAATGAATTTTTTTCTTCTGTAATTCCATAAACTGACTGTTTTGTTTTTTCTTCTGTAATCTACAAATACATGACATGTTTGTTTTGTGGTTCTGTAATTCAAACATGAGTTGTTTGTTAGTTTTGTACTTCTGTATTACAGAATGCATGTTTGTTTATGTACTTCTGTAATTACAAAACAAAAACATGCGATGTTTCACTAACAAATATTTCACACGAAAGATTCTGTATAATTTGTATTTGTTTGCTTAGGATAGGGCGGTGGCTGTGGCTGTTGTGAGTGCGGTAATGAACCTTCGGGTTCCATAAAACGCGGGGAATTTCTTGACTAGCTGAGGAACTGTTAGCTTCTCAAGAAGGACTGTGCTACATGGAGTTAGTTAGTTAGTTAGTTAGTTAATATGGCTAACTGTGCTTTGTGAATGCGGTAATGAACCTTCGGGTTCCATAAAACGGGGGAATTTCTTGACTAGCTGAGGAACTGTTAGCTTCTCAAGAAGGACTGTGCTACATGGAGTTAGTTAGTTAGTTAGTTAGTTAATATGGCTATCCTGTGCTGTTGTGAATGCGGTAATGAACCTTCGGGCTCCATAAAACGCGGGGAATTTCTTGACTAGCTGAGGAACTGTTAGCTTCTCAAGAAGGACTCTGCTACATGGAGTTAGTTAGTTAGTTAGTTAGTTTAATTCTGTAATTTCCTTCTCACAAGTCCAAACCAAATCTGCCAGCCATCAAGATGGCTACACACGTAATATAAATGTTCCTTTGTTTTTTGTACTGTTGACATACGTAATAAATTGCACTTTCGCTTAGCCTTCAGGAAGTATAAACTGTCAGGTTAGTGCGTGGGTACTTCACTTGCGGGGGGGGGGGGGGGGGTGCTGCTTGTAATGGCAGGTTACAAGGAGAGAAAAAGTAGGTTTCTGTGTGTCGACGTGAAACTTCGTGAAACGTCTATTGGTGTGTGTCCGACAGATGTCACTAGCTGTTTGGGTGATAACATTTGTGTGGCTTATGTTGGAAGAGGTAAATTTTTTTTCTCCAGTCAGTATATACTAATTTGCTGCTGATTAAAACACATAAGTTGGTATCAGTGACCGTGACCTCGCAGTCTGGGGCGCGTTTTGTCTTCTGTGTGTCCATTCATGTGTTCGAATTCTATTAGGAGGCGTGCATGTGCGCGTGTTGTCCGTATTTTGTAGGTTTAGGGCCTTGCGACGGTCCGATCCCCCTTACAGGGAACCCTACCAGACGTTTATAACAACATCTATAAACTTAGAAAATTGAGACCTGAGCTGTACTGGCCCGTGGAGCCAAGGAACCACCACAGCAGTTTGCATTGTGCTGTCTAAGCTCAGATGAACATATAACTAACACAGTACGAAGAATATTGAAGGCAATCCTATTGTTGGTTTTGACAGAAAAGTCGTTAGTCAGATATCCATTTTTTAACTCTTTAAATACTAAAAAGTTAATATAATTTTCTCTCCAATGCTCCGCGATCTCCGAAAGAGCATTGTTTTTTTGGAAGGTTACCAGGCTCCGTCCGTTTTGCCTTCTGGTAAGAGGAACTTGTAGGTGAAGATGTTAGTGGAGAGACTGACAGAGGTGTAAGATGTAGTTGATGTGTAGAAGGAATGTGAAAGAGAGAGAGACTTTCATTTGGAGGAAAAAAGATCGTCACTATGTTAGAAGGCTCTCAGGCTTCGCCCGCTCGTCCTTTGGATAGTAACGGTGTCAAAATGAAGTGAGTGAAGATGTTAGAATGGTGAGAAGAGCAGCTTGAAGTAAGGGCCGTTTATGGTTAATGCTAAAATGCGTAATTTTGAAAATTAATTTCCTTTATTTTAAAAATTTAAGGGCTTAATCTTGATAAATTCAAATCGGAGGGCTGCATTAGAAGCACGCTAGTAGCAACTTGGCCTCTTGGAACTATCTCAGCATTACACAAGTTATACACCAACGAAATGCACTGTTTTCACTTTTATTCTTTATTTTTGTGAATTGTAAAAATTTGCACGGTGAAAATAATATAAAATTTATCTCAGCACTTTTTTGAACACAAAGCACATGCTACAAAAGCTGTGTTGAGTTGGCCGGTCGTAGGACCTTCCGGTTACAAACTGACTTCTGGCAGCAGTGCGGCAGTGCGGCAAACTAAAGATGGACACCCCTTAACGTTTCGTTAGTGTTTGTGCTGTTCCTTTGTTCGTAATGTCAGTTGCACGCCATGTAACACTGGTAATTGCCGTTAGTTACAAAACACCAACACAACGTGCAGTATTTTTATTACTTTGTCCAAGTCTTGGTCCATTGCCTTAGCAGTCGTCAGCGCACCATGCGGACTGTCGATGTTGGTCTAGCGTGGGGATCAGCTTGGTGCAGCCTATGGACTGGGTCCTCCGGAAAGCCCTCTGATGATAGCAGCCTGTAATGATAAACACTGCTCAACAGGACTTTAGATGATTTGAACAGCCTGTTGTCGTTACATTAGGGGTGCTTGTTCAGAGCTAATAACATCGTGTTATTATTATTATTATTATTATTATTATTATTATTATTAGTGTATCTTAACCTGAATTATTTTTGAAGATCAGTCCGTACCGCGCAGTAAACACACTCCGTCTCAGTTATACAAACCAGTCAGTTAATGTTGTACAGTGAAATAATCGCTGTTTGTTCTGAGATCCACACAAAACACACTAAATACAGTCCGTACCGCGCAGTAAACACACTCCGTCTCAGTTATACAAACCAGTCAGTTAATGTTGTACAGTGAAATAATCGCTGTTTGTTCTGAGATCCACACAAAACACATAAATACAGTCCGTACCGCTCAGTAAACACACTCCGTCTCAGTTATACAAACCAGTCAGTTAATGCTGTACAGTGAAATAATCGCTGTTTGTTCTGAGATCCAACAAAACACACAAATACAGTCCGTACCGCGCAGTAAACCACTCCGTCTCAGTTATACAAACCAGTCAGTTAATGTTGTACAGTGAAATAATCGCTGTTTGTTCTGAGATCCACACAAAACACATAAATACAGTCCGTACCGCTCAGTAAACACACTCCGTCTCAGTTATACAAACCAGTCAGTTAATGTTGTACAGTGAAATAATCGCTGTTTGTTCTGAGATCCACACAAAACACACAAATACAGTCCGTACCGCGCAGTAAACACACTCCGTCTCAGTTATACAAACCAGTCAGTTAATGTTGTACAGTGAAATAATCGCTGTTTGTTCTGAGATCCACACAAAACACATAAATACAGTCCGTACCGCTCAGTAAACACACTCCGTCTCAGTTATACAAACCAGTCAGTTAATGTTGTACAGTGAAATAATCGCTGTTTGTTCTGAGATCCACACAAAACACATAAATACAGTCCGTACCGCGCAGTAAACACACTCCGTCTCAGTTATACAAACCAGTCAGTTAATGTTGTACAGTGAAATAATCGCTGTTTGTTCTGAGATCCACACAAAACACATAAATACAGTCCGTACCGCGCAGTAAACACACTCCGTCTCAGTTATACAAACCAGTCAGTTAATGTTGTACAGTGAAATAATCGCTGTTTGTTCTGAGATCCACACAAAACACATAAATACAGTCCGTACCGCGCAGTAAACACACTCCGTCTCAGTTATACAAACCAGTCAGTTAATGTTGTACAGTGAAATAATCGCTGTTTGTTCTGAGATCCACACAAAACACATAATACAGTCCGTACCACGCAGTAAACTCACTCCGTCTCAGTTATACAAACCAGTCAGTTAATGTTGTACAGTGAAATAATCGCTGTTTGTTCTGAGATCCACACAAAACACTAAATACAGTCCGTACCCGCAGTAAAACACTCCGTCTCAGTTATACAAACCAGTCAGTAATGTGTACAGTGAAATAATCGCTGTTTGTTCTGAGATCCACACAAAACACATAATACAGTCCGTACCGCGCAGTAACACACTCCGTCTCAGTTATACAAACCAGTCAGTTAATGTGTACAGTGAAATAATCGCTGTTTGTTCTGAGATCCACACAAACACATAAATACAGTCCGTACCGCGCAGTAAACCACTCCGTCTCAGTTATACAAACCAGTCAGTTAATGTGTACAGTGAAATAATCGCTGTTTGTTCTGAGATCCACACAAAACACTAAATACAGTCCGTACCACGCAGTAAACTCACTCCGTCTCAGTTATACAAACCAGTCAGTTAATGTTGTACAGTGAAATAATCGCTGTTTGTTCTGAGATCCACACAAAACACATAAATACAGTCCGTACCCGCGAGTAAACACACTCCGTCTCAGTTATACAAACCAGTCAGTTAATGTTGTACAGTGAAATAATCGCTGTTGTTCTGAGATCCACACAAAACACATAAATACAGTCCGTACCACGCAGTAAACACACTCCGTCTCAGTTATACAAACCAGTCAGTTAATGTTGTACAGTGAAATAATCGCTGTTTGTTCTAGATCCACACAAAACACATAAATACAGTCCGTACCGCGCAGTAAACACACTCCGTCTCAGTTATACAAACCAGTCAGTTAATGCTGTACAGTGAAATAATCGCTGTTTGTTCTGAGATCCACACAAAACACATAAATTCAGTCCGTACCGCGCAGTAAAACACTCCGTCTCAGTTATACAAACCAGTCAGTTAATGCTTGTACAGTGAAATAATCGCTGTTTGTTCTCAGATCCACACAAAACACATAAATACAGTCCGTACGCGCAGTAAACACACTCCGTCTCAGTTATACAAACCAGTCAGTTAATGTGTACAGTGAAATAATCGCTGTTTGTTCTAGATCCACACAAAACACATAAATACAGTCCGTACACGCAGTAAACACACTCCGTCTCAGTTATACAAACCAGTCAGTTAATGTGTACAGTGAAATAATCGCTGTTGTTCTAGATCCAACAAACACAAATACAGTCCGTACCGCGCAGTAAACACACTCCGTCTCAGTTATACAAACCAGTCAGTTAATGTTGTACAGTGAAATAATCGCTGTTTGTTCTGAGATCCACACAAAACACATAAATACAGTCCGTACCGCCAGTAAACACACTCCGTCTCAGTTATACAAACCAGTCAGTTAATGTTGTACAGTGAAATAATCGCTGTTTGTTCTGAGATCCACACAAAACACAAAATACAGTCCGTACCGCGCAGTAAACACACTCCGTCTCAGTTATACAAACCAGTCAGTTAATGTTGTACAGTGAAATAATCGCTGTTTGTTCTGAGATCCACACAAAACACATAAATACAGTCCGTACCGCCAGTAAACACACTCCGTCTCAGTTATACAAACCAGTCAGTTAATGTTGTACAGTGAAATAATCGCTGTTTGTTCTGAGATCCACACAAAACACATAAATACAGTCCGTACCGCGCAGTAAACACACTCCGTCTCAGTTATACAAACCAGTCAGTTAATGTTGTACAGTGAAATAATCGCTGTTTGTTCTGAGATCCACACAAAACACATAAATACAGTCCGTACCACGCAGTAAACACACTCCGTCTCAGTTATACAAACCAGTCAGTTAATGTTGTACAGTGAAATAATCGCTGTTTGTTCTGAGATCCACACAAAACACATAAATACAGTCCGTACCGCCAGTAAACACACTCCGTCTCAGTTATACAAACCAGTCAGTTAATGTGTACAGTGAAATAATCGCTGTTTGTTCTGAGATCCACACAAAACACATAAATACAGTCCGTACCGCGCAGTAAACACACTCCGTCTCAGTTATAAAACCAGTCAGTTAATGTTGTACAGTGAAATAATCGCTGTTTGTTCTGAGATCCACACAAAACACATAAATACAGTCCGTACCGCGCAGTAAACACACTCCGTCTCAGTTATACAAACCAGTCAGTTAATGTTGTACAGTGAAATAATCGCTGTTTGTTCTGAGATCCACACAAAACACATAAATACAGTCCGTACCGCCAGTAAACACACTCCGTCTCAGTTATACAAACCAGTCAGTTAATGCTGTACAGTGAAATAATCGCTGTTTGTTCTGAGATCCACACAAAACACATAAATACAGTCCGTACCACGCAGTAAACTCACTCCGTCTCAGTTATACAAACCAGTCAGTTAATGTTGTACAGTGAAATAATCGCTGTTTGTTCTGAGATCCACACAAAACACATAAATACAGTCCGTACACGCAGTAAACACACTCGTCTCAGTTATACAAACCAGTCAGTTAATGTGTACAGTGAAATAATCGCTGTTTGTTCTGAATCAACAAAACAATAATACATCGTACGCGCAGTAACACTCTCTCGTTATACAAACGTCAGTTAATGTGTACGTGAAATATCGCTGTTGTCTGAGATCAACAAAACACTAATACAGTCCGTACCGCAGTAAACCACTCCGTCAGTTATAAACACGTTAGTTAAGTGAATATCGGTTTGTTTGATCCACACAAAACACTAAATACAGTCCGTACACGCAGTAACTCCGTCTCGTTATACAACCAGTAGTTAATGTTTACAGTGAATAATCGTGTTTGTCTGAGATCCAACAACACAATACGTCCGTACCACGCAGTAAACTACTCCGTTCAGTTATACAACAGTCAGTTAATGTTTCAGTGAAATAATCGCTGTTTGTTCTGAATCCACACAAACACATAAATACAGTCCGTACCACGCAGTAAACCATCCGTCCAGTTATACAAACCAGTCAGTTATGTGTACGTGAAATATCGCTGTTTGTTGATCCACACAAAACACATAAATACGTCGTACGCGCAGTAAACACACCGTCTCAGTATACAACCAGTCAGTTAATGCTGTACAGTGAATATCGCTGTTTGTTCTGAGATCACACAAAACACATAAATACAGTCCTACCGCCAGTAAACACACTCGTCTCAGTTATACAAACAGTCATTAATGTTGTACTGAATAACGCTGTTTGTTCCAGATCCACACAAACACATAAATACAGTCCGTACCACGCAGTAAACTCACTCCGTCTCAGTTATACAACCAGTCAGTTAATGTGTACAGTGAAAATCGCTGTTTGTTCTAGATCCACCAAAACACTAAATACAGTCGTCACGCATAAACCACTCCGTCTCAGTTATACAAACCAGTCAGTTATGTGTACAGTGAAATAATCGCTGTTTGTTCTGAGATCCACACAAAACACATAAATACAGTCCGTCCAGCGCAGTAAACACACTCCGTCTCAGTTATACAAAACAGTCAGTTAATGCTTGTACAGTGAAATAATCGCTGTTTGTTCTGAGATCCACACAAAACACATAAATACAGTCCGTACACGCAGTAAACACACTCCGTCTCAGTTATACAAACCAGTCAGTTAATGCTGTACAGTGAAAAAATTTCGCTGTTTGTTCTCAGATCCACACAAAACACATAAATACAGTCCGTACGCGTCAGTAAACACACTCGTTCAGTTATACAAACCAGTCAGTTAATGCGTACCAGTGAAATAATCGCTGTTTGTTCTGAGATCCACACAAAACACATTATTTCAGTCCGTACGCGCAGTAAACACACTCCGTTCAGTTTACAAACCAGTCAGTTAATGCTGTACAGTGAAATATCGCTGTTTGTTCTCAGATCCACACAAAACACATAATACAGTCCGTACCGCGCAGTAAACACACTCCGTCTCAGTTATACAAACCAGTCAGTTAATGTTGTACAGTGAAATAATCGCTGTTTGTTCTGAGATCCACACAAAACACATAAATACAGTCCGTACCACGCAGTAAACACACATCCGTCTCAGTTATACAAACCAGTCAGTTAATGCTGTACAGTGAAATAATCGCTGTTTGTTCTCAGATCCACACAAAACACATAAATACAGTCCGTACCGCGCAGTAAACACACTCCGTCTCAGTTATACAAACCAGTCAGTTAATGCTGTACAGTGAAATAATCGCTGTTTGTTCTGAGATCCACACAAAACACATAAATTCAGTCCGTACCGCGCAGTAAACACACTCCGTCTCAGTTATACAAACCAGTCAGTTAATGCTGTACAGTGAAATAATCGCTGTTTGTTCTCAGATCCACACAAAACACATAAATACAGTCCGTACCGCGCAGTAAACACACTCCGTCTCAGTTATACAAACCAGTCAGTTAATGCTGTACAGTGAAATAATCGCTGTTTGTTCTCAGATCCACACAAAACACATAAATACAGTCCGTACCACGCAGTAAACACACTCCGTCTCAGTTATACAAACCAGTCAGTTAATGCTGTACAGTGAAATAATCGCTGTTTGTTCTCAGATCCACACAAAACACATAAATACAGTCCGTACCGCGCAGTAAACACACTCCGTCTCAGTTATACAAACCAGTCAGTTAATGTTGTACAGTGAAATAATCGCTGTTTGTTCTGAGATCCACACAAAACACATAAATACAGTCCGTACCACGCAGTAAACACACTCCGTCTCAGTTATACAAACCAGTCAGTTAATGCTGTACAGTGAAATAATCGCTGTTTGTTCTCAGATCCACACAAAACACATAAATACAGTCCGTACCGCGCAGTAAACACACTCCGTCTCAGTTATACAAACCAGTCAGTTAATGCTGTACAGTGAAATAATCGCTGTTTGTTCTGAGATCCACACAAAACACATAAATTCAGTCCGTACCGCGCAGTAAACACACTCCGTCTCAGTTATACAAACCAGTCAGTTAATGCTGTACAGTGAAATAATCGCTGTTTGTTCTCAGATCCACACAAAACACATAAATACAGTCCGTACCGCGCAGTAAACACACTCCGTCTCAGTTATACAAACCAGTCAGTTAATGCTGTACAGTGAAATAATCGCTGTTTGTTCTCAGATCCACACAAAACACATAAATACAGTCCGTACCACGCAGTAAACACACTCCGTCTCAGTTATACAAACCAGTCAGTTAATGCTGTACAGTGAAATAATCGCTGTTTGTTCTCAGATCCACACAAAACACATAAATACAGTCCGTACCGCGCAGTAAACACACTCCGTCTCAGTTATACAAACCAGTCAGTTAATGCTGTACAGTGAAATAATCGCTGTTTGTTCTGAGATCCACACAAAACACATAAATTCAGTCCGTACCGCGCAGTAAACACACTCCGTCTCAGTTATACAAACCAGTCAGTTAATGCTGTACAGTGAAATAATCGCTGTTTGTTCTCAGATCCACACAAAACACGTAAATACAGTCCGTACCGCGCAGTAAACACACTCCGTCTCAGTTATACAAACCAGTCAGTTAATGCTGTACAGTGAAATAATCGCTGTTTGTTCTGAGATCCACACAAAACACATAAATACAGTCCGTACCGCGCAGTAAACACACTCCGTCTCAGTTATACAAACCAATCAGTTAATGCTGTACAGTGAAATAATCGCTGTTTGTTCTGAGATCCACACAAAACACATAAATACACTGTGTGGGCAGAACGTGGAATTGTTGAATGTTAAACATGTTGGTACATATAGTAACCACTGGGCTTTATAAAGGGTTAAGCAGATGCCCCTTTTTTTCAGTGCGTCGGTTACACGCGTTTCCTCATGGTAGCAGACTAAAATAAGTTCTTTTGGTCTTAAACCACTCTAGCACTCTCGTTACTGGTTAGTTGTGTTGAGTGAAGTTTGAAGCTTATCAAAATTATATGTAAAAATTCAATAAACAAGACTAGAGAATACTGTCCTCTGATACATGACGCTGTGTAGGCTGATATACCGACGTTTCGGATGAACCTGCTGCCTCTATCTTCTGTGCTTTAAGACTGGGGCAGCAAGTCCCCCCGAAATGTCGACACATTTCTGCCAGACTACACGGTGTCACATACCAGCAGACAGTATTTTTCATACTCACCGCTGAGACAATCTAAACTCCCAAAAGCTGTTGTCCACTAATACATCCGTACGTTTGCTTTAGACCCACTTAGTTGTCTGTCTTTTGCCCCATCGTCGGTCCCAGCGTGTTCTAAATCGGTCCACACTTCCTGGAGGACGCACAGCTGTCATCAATCATGCAGTGCAACACAGTGATGATGATGGTGATGATGATGATAGATACATTAGTTTCCGGCGAAGCTGATTTATCTGATTGCTGTTAGAAATACAGCCCACGTCAGTATGCAGTACCGATCGAGATGTACAAGACTGGAAAGAATGCCTGTAGATCGACATATCTGTTTATCTCCTCCAAACTGTTCACCTCATCTCCAACATAATTCCTTCCGTCTCTTCCCCTTTAATCTGTTCACTCGAATTTAGTGATAACCTTCAAACGATTTGGGCTGGTATAATGGGCCAATGGTGGGAGCAACCTGGACAGTGATCGTAGAAGAAATGAATGCTGCTCGAAAAGAAGATCGTGAGAACAGTTTATATTCCGATAAAAGAGGAAGAAAGCGGGAGAATAAGAAGAAATGAGATATATGGTATACTACATTGGGCAGACGTGGTGTAGTTTATAAACTCGCTAAGATGAAAGTTGATATGGACGTATCGAAAGGGTGAATAACGAAATAAAATGCCGAACCAAACTCGTAGAATGGAAGGAATAAGGAAAATAGCAAGACCACGGAAAAGATGGGCTGATGAGGTTGAAGAGGATCTGAAGATTATGGGAATTAGAAATTGGCATATAGTGGCCATAGACGGGGGACGAATGGAGACGGGTTGTATTAGAAGCCAAGGTCCACAACGGACTGTAGTGCTTGTGGACGGGATGGGGGGGGGGGGGAGCTGGAAGCTGAGAGCTTTACATAACCCTTTGTATCAGCGAAACATGGCGTGCGCCGTTTCGGTAGCAACTCTGCTATCTATCACAAACTACGTGTTATCGTACATCACACACACTTCTAAACCAGATAGACAATGTACCTATAACGTAACATTGTGACGCGTTCGCGTAACCGTTGTTGCTATGGAAACGCAACAGTGGGTTCTTTTGCACTGTTGACGAGCTACAAAATATTTCGTATTGCTGTCAACACTGACTGGATTGATATGGCTCAGGATAGGGGCAGGTGGCGGGCTCTTGTGAGTGCGGTAATGAACCTTCGGGTTCCATAAAATGCGGGGAATTTCTTGACTAGCTGACGACCTGTTAGCTTCTCAGGAAGGACTTTGCTTCATGGAGTTAGTTAGTTAGGCAGTCAGTCAACACTATAAACGTACTTGGTCTTCATGTAAAGTGTCCTATATTTTTGTCCGAGTTTAACCAAATTTGGAGTTTGTCGAAAGATTCTCGTAAAAGCCCCCCCAGTAACAAATGTCACAAAAATGTGGACCAGGAGCGGCGCTGGTACAGACGGAGACGGAGAGACATGACGAAGCTCAAAGGCGCCATTTTCTGTTTATGCGAGAGTACCCGAAAAAACTGTCACGATGTTTTCGTATGCCTTTTCGGTCTGTGGCTGACACTGTGTGAAGCATACTGCGCGTGCCCCCCCCCCCCATGCGATGCCTGTGCCCTACCCTAAACTGATAAAAGGACTCGATATCGATGTAAACAGCTTCCATATCGATTGTCATACATAATATATGGTTACTGCTTCACATCGGCAGACTATATCGACAAAGCGGCCCTTTTAACGGCCTGTTTGCCGTATCTGTATGCTTTTGAACTGAGCAGCAGTCTGAATATTTAGACGAAGATGCTTGAAGATACTTCATACCTACGTGTGTCATGTTTATGCTAATGATCCCGTATAATGTGATGTGTAGCTCAGTGGGCACAGTGTTGTGTATTGTGCTTCTTTTTGCACCACAGCCCACTGAATTTGTTGCTGAAAATAAACGGAATGTTGAACAGGAAACACCCAAAGACGCTCGTGCGGTTGGCAGAGTCCTTGTCACAGTTGGTGCAGACGTGAGTGTTGAATTGTCGTGTGGCTCAGTGGTAAATACTGACTGACCATTACAGACGAAAATAAACCTGATTTATATTTAAAGATTCAGTCCGTACGCGCAGTAAACACACTCCGTCTCAGTTATACAAACCAGTCAGTTAATGTTGTACAGTGAAATAATGGCTGTTTGTTCTGAGATCCACACAAAACACATAAATACAGTCCGTACCGCGCAGTAAACACACTCCGTCTCAGTTATACAAACCAGTCAGTTAATGTTGTACAGTGAAATAATGGCTGTTTGTTCTGAGATCCACACAAAACACATAAATACAGTCCGTACCGCGCAGTAAACACACTCCGTCTCAGTTATACAAACCAGTCAGTTAATGTTGTACAGTGAAATAATCGCTGTTTGTTCTGAGATCCACACAAAACACATAAATACAGTCCGTACCGCGCAGTAAACACACTCCGTCTCAGTTATACAAACCAGTCAGTTAATGCTGTACAGTGAAATAATCGCTGTTTGTTCTGAGATCCACACAAAACACATAAATACACTGTGTGGGCAGAGCGTAGAATTGTTGAATGTTAAACATGGTGGTACATATAGTAACCACTGGGCTTTAGAGGATTAATACCAAAAAAGATTACAGATATAATCTGAACCTGATTTGTACTTAATGATCCAGTCCGTACCGCGCAGTAAACACACTCCGTCTTGGTTATAAAAACGAATCAGTTAATGTTGTACAGTGAAATAACTACTGTTCCATACAAAACACATGACTGCACTGTGCGTGATTTAATGCTACCCCCCGAGTGTAAATGAGGTATGCGTTGTTCTGGGATGTTACACAGCGTTGATTGGTATTTAGTTACCGACGTTTCGGGACAGCCTAACGTTCCCGTCTTCAAGGTTTTCTGTAACATGTCGTCAACACTGCCTCTTACGAAGACCAAACAATAAGTCTTGCTGACTAGAACCTAATGACGCCGCGCCGCCATGTTTGATTTCTGAAGTTTCTCACCTGTGATTACGTAAAGCTTCTTTTGCACGGTCATGCAGTGTGTTGTCTGATAACACCTGCAGACCGAAATTGATCAAGGCTGAGACATGAAAAGGAGAAATCAGGTTGTGTAACCGTGCGTGGGTTTGAATTGCGCTGTTGCGGCGTAGAACGCGTAGTGACCGCGCGACGTAAAGGTAAAGAAGGTGAAGTTGTGCCTCTTCTTGCCATGAAGGCGTATGGGGGGTGTAGAGGTATTCATTCATTCTGTAGTCTGTCTTACGACAGGTCCGTAGCCTCTTCCAAAGCGAGTTCTCCACAGGGTGCGATCTAGTGCTTCCTCTTTCAATTTCCAGAATGTTCTCTTTTCCTTAAGGTCATCCAGTAGCTGCTTACGTCTTCTCCCTCGTCTTCCCGTCATTTCTATCCTTCCTTCTAACTTTCCTTCAATCACGTGTTTCAGAAGGCAGTTTCTACGCAAGATGTGACCAATCCAGTTAGCCTTTCTTCTTTTTATTGTATGTACGATATTCCTCTCCTTCACTCTGTGTAATACTTCTTCATTTCTCACACGATCGGTCCAACTGATCTTCTCTTAGAGGTATAGCTCCACTTATTCTTAACCTCGGCACTGGGTAGAGGAGTTACCATGCATCGCTGTCTGTGTTGTATCTTGTATGTCTCTGTGCTGCGACTGACATGCGCAGAACAGTGACTGGTGACAGGGAAATCACAAGTGCGGTGATCGTGAAGGCCGCTAAGAGACAAGTAAGTGCGGGGCTTGAACTGCTAGAGCCACGGACTGTGTCGTGATGTGCAATGTGATACTGCGGGACTGCGACGTGGACTGTCACAAGGCCATCAACTCCAAATTGACGCGACCTTCAGTGCGTTAGACGAGACGCCGTCTTAGGAAGCCGATAGTCCTAAAGACGTTCCCCGCCTCATACGGAATATTGCTGTCTTGTTGAGTCCTATCCTGAGTCATGTTAATGTAGTATGCACTCATACTCGTATCTTGTAATGTATTTTAATATTGTCCTATCTGTGACTACGTCCCCCAACTGGTTTCTTCATATCGTGATTCGTATCTAAAATTCTGTATGCATTTCTTACCTTCCTGTGCGTGCTAAACTCTCTCATGTGTCAAGCTCCATGAGTTAGGACGGTACTTAGTAATTAGCAGTCACTGCCCACAGTGTAGCAGGAGGAGGCATACGAATAACATGTATAAGTTAATGAACATTGCCACTAGATGGCAGCAGTATACGGCCATTGACTTATCTATGCTGAAGCCGGTATTGCCCTCTGAGTCCTTGCGTGTGGCAGGTATAGGGCGAACATATTGCAGTCCTGATATGGGCTGTGGTATATGATCTGTGTAAACTGTAGCTAACGATGTAGTCCCACATTTTCCTGTTCAGTTTATTCGCAATTATGGCAACTGCTCACTGATGGACCAGTCTCCTTAACCCGTCTTTTTTCGACGTGAAGTTTTGAGTTGATTCGTAGTACGCAGCAAGGCGTCATACAGCTTCGGCTCACGCAATCAGCACGCACTGTAGTTTTATTCGTGCGATACAGTTGTCCAGATACGCGTACCGCTGCGATGTAAATCGATATCACATGCCTCAGTGTATCGATCTACTCGAACTGCATGCAACACTGTGACCTGGACTACATTCTTTTTCCACCATTTTATACGTACAGATTACAGGTTGTATACTAATAGCACACAGGTCGTATACTAATAGCACACAGGTCGTATACTAATAGCACACAGGTCGTATACTAATAGCACACAGGTCGTATACTAATAGCACACAGGTTGTACACTAATAGCACACAGGTTGTACACTAATAGCACACTGGTTGTACGCTAATAGCACACTGGTTGTATGCTAATAGCACACAGGTTGTGTACTAATAGCACACAGGTTGTGTACTAATAGCACACAGGTTGTATACTAATAGCACACAGGTCGTATACTAATAGCACACAGGTCGTATACTAATAGCACACAGGTCGTATACTAATAGCACACAGGTCGTATACTAATAGCACACAGGTCGTATACTAATAGCACACAGGTTGTACACTAATAGCACACTGGTTGTACGCTAATAGCACACTGGTTGTATGCTAATAGCACACAGGTTGTATGCTAATAGCACACAGGTTGTGTACTAATAGCACACAGGTTGTGTACTAATGGCACACAGGTTGTATACTAATAGCACACAGGTTGTGTACTAATAGCACACAGGTTGTATACTAATAGCACACAGGTTGTATACTAATAGCACACAGGTTGTGTACTAATAGCACACAGGTTGTATGCTAATAGCACACAGGTTGTGTACTAATGCACACAGGTTGTATGACTAATAGCACACAGGTTGTATGCTAATAGCACACAGGTTGTGTACTAATGGCACACAGGTTGTATACTAATAGCACACAGGTTGTGTCTAATAGCACACAGGTTGTGTACTAATGCACACAGGTTGTGTATAATAGCACACAGGTTGTGTACTAATAGCACACAGGTTGTATACTAATAGCACACAGGTTGTGTACTAATGGCACACAGGTTGTTACTAATAGCACACAGGTTGTATCTAATAGCACACAGGTTGTTACTAATGCACACAGGTTGTATACTAATAGCACACAGGTTGTATGCTAATAGCACACAGTTGTGTACTAATGGCACACAGGTTGTGTAAATAATAGCACACAGGTTGTGTACTAATAGCACACAGGTTGTGTACTAATAGCACACAGGTAGTGTACTAATAGCACACAGGTTGTGCACTAATAGCACACAGGTTGTGTACTAATAGCACACAGGTTGTGCACTAATAGCACACAGGTTGTGCACTAATAGCACACAGGTAGTGTACTAATAGCACACAGGTTGTGCACTAATAGCACACAGGTTGTGTACTAATAGCACACAGGTTGTATGCTAATAGCACACAGGTTGTATGCTAATAGCACACAGGTTGTGTACTAATAACACACAGGTTGTGTACTAATAGCACACAGGTTGTGTACTAATGGCACACAGATTGTATACTAATAGCACACAGGTTGTGTACTAATAGCACACAGGTTGTATGCTAATAGCACACAGGTTGTATGCTAATAGCACACAGGTTGTATGCTAATAGCACACGGGTTGTTACTAATAGCACAGGTTGTGTACTAATAGCACACAGGTTGTGTACTAATAGCACACAGGTTGTATACTAATAGCACACAGGTTGTATGCTAATAGCACACAGGTTGTATGCTAATAGCACACAGGTTGTGTACTAATAGCACACAGGTTGTGTACTAATGGCACACAGGTTGTATACTAATAGCACACAGGTTGTATACTAATAGCACACAGGTTGTATACTAATAGCACACAGGTTGTATGCTAATAGCACACAGGTTGTATGCTAATAGCACACAGGTTGTGTACTAATAGCACACAGGTTGTGTACTAATGGCACACAGGTTGTATACTAATAGCACACAGGTTGTATGCTAATAGCTCACAGGTTTTGTACTAATGGCACACAGGTTGTGTACTAATGGCACACAGGTTGTATGCTAATAGCACACAGGTTGTGTACTAATAGCACACAGGTTGTGTACTAATGGCACACAGGTTGTATACTAATAGCACACAGGTTGTATGCTAATAGCACACAGGTTGTGTACTAATGGCACACAGGTTGTGTACTTATAGCACACAGGTTGTATGCTAATAGCACACAGGTTGTATGCTAATAGCACACAGGTTGTATGCTAATAGCACACAGGTTGTGTACTAATGGCACACAGGTTGTATACTAATAGCACACAGGTTGTATGCTAATAGCACACAGGTTGTGTACTAATAGCACACAATTATTTCATTCCAACAAATGCACTACACTGTTTTAGTGTTTTGTGTTTGATGCATTGAGGATTGTGAATTCTCGACGACACCCCTGAGGATGGCACAGGAAGTGCCGAAACATGTAGGGACAGAAAACACTAAAACAGTGTAGTGCATTTGTTGGAATGAGATAATTAATTAGTTACTGAAATGCACGGTATGTATACAAAGCATACACAAAAGAATGGTGCGGTTTCAAAAGTGAATAAAAAATTTATGTCTCTTATTACACGGGCACAACACACACCGTCAGCGGCGGCAACTGTCCAAGTTTCTCATGCGCTACCAACAGTTCGCTTCTCATGCTTACTGCGTGGCCGCGGGGCCAGTTTCAAAGATGGTGTTCTTCCACAGCGCTGGATCGGACGGTCTGCTGCAAATGGAGACAAGAACCTTCTCCCTTGGCCACCCCGTTCGCCAGATCTTACACCGTGCGATTTCTTTCTTTGGGGATTCGTTAAAGACAGCGTTTATGTACCACCATTGCCCACGTCCATCCATGAAATTCGTGATCGGATAACGCTTGCACTGCAGGCCATTACAGCGGACATGCTACACCGGGTCTGGGATGAGTTTGATTACCGTGTGGATGTGTGTCGTGTGACCCAGGGTGCACACATTGAAGGATTGTAATTACCAAATGAGAAACTTGGACAGTTGCCGCCGCTGACGGTGTATGTTGTGCCCGTGTAAGGTGAGAAATACATTTTTTATTCACTTTTGAAACCGCACCATTCTTTTGTGTATGCCCTGTATATATGATATAAAAATGTGACAGTTTCTGCATATACAGGGTATACACAAAAGAATGGTGCGGTTTCAATAGTGAATACTATTGATGTCGCACCATTCTTTTGTGTATGCCCTGTATTATGCCCTGTCGTACGCTAGGTAAGGCAGAACACACCACTGTTGTATGCAGCGTAGTGACCTGTGTGAATTTGTAGTTCCTTTCCTTATCAACGAATGGGCATTTCCCACAAATTCCCTAAAAACTGGCAGTTTTTCATATTCGCGATTTAAATCGATTTTGCGTGTCAACGCAATTCCGGAGAGCGTAGTGTGTGTGTGTCCCAAAATCAGGCCGCAGCAGACGAGAGGCTTGTGTTATGCAGATGAAATAGAACGGCATCTACACGGAATCAACTTCAGTTTCTGGTCTACGTGGTTTCTGCTTTTTAAATATTTATGAGAATTCGTTGAATCCCAGTTTTATTTTAACGGAACGTAACTTAGTTTACGCGAACTTATG
Source organism: Reticulitermes speratus (assembly GCA_021186555.1). Taxonomy (NCBI): domain Eukaryota; kingdom Metazoa; phylum Arthropoda; class Insecta; order Blattodea; family Rhinotermitidae; genus Reticulitermes; species Reticulitermes speratus. The sequence goes on along the minus strand of JAJKFL010000006.1, from coordinate 2,166,389 downwards.
AAAGTGTAAAGCAAATGTTTTATGCATGCCTGCTTCGTGACAGCTTTATCTTCCTCAGATGCTGCAGTCACCGTACGATTTCAATTTGACCTCACGCCTGTAGAGCACATTGGTAATTATGTGTACCACACACTTGAATATTATTGTCTGTTTTTCTCACACACAGTTTTTCGTATGATTCTGATAACGATTATTTTTATTTACAGCATTAAACTGTTGGTGTTTATAATGCAGGCGGACGGTGTTCTCTGTGAGGTACTTACTGAATTATATATATATATATACAGAAGGTCCCCGACTTACGTCAGTGGATCGTACCGCAACCCTATGCGTAAGTCGAGTTTTACGTAACTCGGAGCCATGTTTTATTATATACCTTATACACAATAATAATAATTGATATAATAAAAATTAATAATAATTTTAATAACAATTAATAAAAAACAATAATTAATAATCGATACTGGAGTCACTGTCGTATTCAATTGAGGCAGAGGCAGGGGTGGGTGTGGTGGTTGTAGTGGTAGTAGTGGTAGTAGTGGTGGTAGTGGTAGTAGTGGTGGTAGTGGTAGTAGTGGTGGTTGTGGTAGTAGTGGTGGTAGTGGTAGTAGTGGTAGTAGTGGCACAAGAAGTTTTTTTTACGTAAGTCCGGATCTACGTAAGTCGGGGTCCGTCTGTATATGTAAGATGAAATTCAAACTTTAAAAGAGTTAAGGGGCCTAATCGACTCCCCCCCCCCCTTACACTCGTAAAAGTACTTTCCGCAAAAGTCTGAGAACAGCCCTTGACAATGTTATTATGTGCTCGTTCGGTCTGCTAATGTCAAGGGGCCGAAGTATGAAGTTTGCATCCCGGTAGGAATCTACTATCTTCTGTCTACTATCTACTATCTTCTGTCTACTATCTTCTGTCTACTATCTACTATCTTCTGTCTACTATCTACTATCTTCCCCACCATGTCCATACCCTCTGTAGTTGTTAACATGACCAGACGCTTCGTAGATAAGCAACTGAAGCCTGTAGATCACCGATCCTCATATACTTCAGAGACGAAAATTTATGAACTATTAGTACCTCCACTGTCCGTGATTTGGCGCTCAAGTAGCGGGTAACTACATCTTTTTTCTTCAGCGTATCTGTAATAACTTCCTGAACTCTTATTTCTGACGATAAAAAGGCAAAACTGTCTCGTACATGCCATGAAGTCACAGAGTGGGGAATAGAGGAATAGCTCCACTCAGTCTCAACCTCGGCGCTAGATGGAGGTGAATGGTCGTCATCGACCGCTTTGCCTCCGGGAAAGAACCCCGCTATCCATTGAATAGGAGGCTGGGCGGGGGCCCCATAGCTGGTCTGGACATGTTTAAAGATGAGGAAATCCCCGACCGGTATTCAAACTCCGGTCCGTCCAGCCTGTCGCCTAGTGTGTGTCTAATGGTAGAGTGCAGTATAACTGACATGCTGTGCGCAGTGCAAATAAACTCCACAGTCCGTTTGAAGCTACAGTCATGTGTTTGTTCATTGCAGATTGCCATGCCGCTGATCCCGCGATGCTGTACGGCTAGAAGGATGACCAGCCCCTCGCCACCCCTTTTGCTGTTCATATGCGTGGCAGCGCTGCTCGCCTCTGCGGCCAGGGCCCTAGCTTTCTGCCCTACGGGCTGCACTTGTGATGACGACACATTGGTCGTGACATGTATCGAAGCCAACCTAGATGTAATACCAATCACGCTGAACCCGTCCATCCAGCGGTTGGTGCTCAAATACAACCGTATTAAGACGGTGGACGCTGCATTCCAGTTTTACGGTGAGCTTAAGTATGTAGATCTGTCGTACAATCACCTGGTGAGCATTCCAACTCGGAGTTTTGAAGCTCAGAGGAAGCTTGTTGAACTCCATCTTAATCATAATAAAATTTCTTCAGTGAGTAATAAGACTTTTGTGGGGTTGAGAGCCCTCACTGTACTCAGCCTTAGAGGAAACTACCTGGAGGAACTTCCGGAGCGTTTGTTCAGCCTCCTTCCACAGTTGGAGGAACTGGATCTTGGGCAGAATCGAATATCCAGGGTTGATCCAGCGGCATTCGCTGGCCTTACAGCTCTAAGAGTGTTGTACCTGGATGATAATCAACTGCGTGTTGTGCCTACATCGTCATTCGCTGAGCTTAGTAACCTGGCCGAATTAAAAGTGGGCCTAAATGCATTTACAACGCTGCCAGACGATGCTTTTCATGGGTTAAACCGTCTGACGAATTTGGATGTAAGTGGAGCTAGCTTACAGAACATCAGCGAGAATGCTTTCAGAGGACTGTCTGTGCTCAGGAGTCTGGGATTGCATGACAACTGTCTACGGGTTATCCCCACACGCCAGCTCGCCACACTACCTCGACTGGAGGAGCTTAGTGTTGGACAGAATGAGTTCACCGCTCTGGAGGCTCATGCTTTCCAAGGTTTGGAGAAATTGAAGCGACTTGATGTGTCTGGAGCCCAGTATCTCGAACGTGTTGAGAAGGGTGCCCTAGCCGATAATTTGAACTTGGAGGCACTTGTCTTGAGCAGTAACAAAAAGCTTTCATCTGTTGAACAGGGCGCTCTTGCAGGCCTGCCAAATCTCCGGCACCTAGTTCTTCGTGATAATGCGTTCACAACGTTCTCCGAACCACTGGCGACATGGCCCGAACTGCGGAAGCTCGATCTGGCAGAGAATCCTCTCGAGTGCAGATGTTCACTGCTGTGGCTTCGTGATCTCCTGGCACGACGCAATGCCAGCCAAGTGTTGTGTGCGGCGCCAAAACACCTGAAGGATCGCCCGCTCAAGTCTTTGTCAGCAGATGAGCTGGGTTGTGCTCTCCATGATACGCGGCAACAAGCCATCATCGGTGCTCTTTGTGGCACTGGAGTGGCCCTCTTTGCACTGCTAGGAATCCTGCTTTACCGTTACAGGCGCCGCTTGCAAGATGCCCTCAAAGACTACAAGTGGAACAACCGTGCCATAAGCCGCAAAGAGCATGAATATCAGAAGACGTTCTCTGACGAGGACTACATCGTTCGCGCAGCCCAGCAGCAGACTCTGAAGCCAATACCAGTAACGGAACTGTAGCTAGAGCTCCTCGCCTCCGGTCCTGCGCCGAGTGTGTTCTTCCTGCCCACCGGGGGACCCGTAGGGACGGAGGCAAAGGCAGTAGCCGGTCCTGCCGCTTCTGCCAGTACTGGACGGCGATCCACACGGTCTGGTCACAGAGGTACCAGCAACCGTGAGCAGTTAGCTGCCAACGGCTTCTCCTGCGTCAACGGTGAAGTGTGCCGAGCCAGGTGCCACCCCATCAATAACGGCCACTTCGATCACGTCTTGGAGAAGGATGTTGACAGCTACCATCACCTCAACAACTACATCTCGACGTCCAAGTGCGTTAATGGTCATCGTGGGGCCACCAAGTAGCCCACACCACTAATAGTCAGAAATGAACTCCATTGGAGCCAATACTTCTTTCATTCCACCAAGCTCTGAACTACAGTTCCAGAGCCTTTACTAGTCTAAGGATTGTTATTGGTCTGTCGACATAGTGCAGTGATTTTTTATAGTGATACAAGTCCTTGTTCCTTTACGGTGGCTATGTACGTGTTGAGGTCTCGCCCAGGATGGACCTCAAGCCGTCTCTGGTTCATGCAGCAATCTGGAAGATCTCCTCGCCGGTGTCATCGACTGTCCGTGGACGGCGGTACTCAGCCAGTGCTGTATTACTTAACCTTTGTTAGGTAGAACCGTGTCTTCAAATACTTCTTGTCATCAGTGCAATTACCGAAATTTGATTGAGTCCGTGTACACTGTTAAAGGTGTGTTTTACATCTGCAGTGATAAATTTTGAGGGTCACTTGAAATGGAATGCAACTCTTAGGACGGTAGCATTTGTCATCGAAACATTTTAATAATGGGAGTAATGATATCGTGAATTAGAAATAAATTTTGCTTGGTCAAGATCAGACGACAGTAGGACAGAGAAATACTTTCGGTGTCCATGTGGGTTGTTTCAGAATTGTAAATCGGTTGAAGTGAAGTCAAACCGACGGTTTGTGTGAATTATTGAGAACTGAGTCTGTCAGAAGTAAGGCGTTTCGGAGACGTCAACAGTGAAACATTTGAATTCTAAACGATTGTTTTAACACACATCATCTAGTGATTGATCCACTCCAGTTCCACTACACCCTGTAGCTGAACAGCGAGTGATCGTAAACTGACTTAAATAACAACAGTTTTAATCTTCCAATCACGGAATAGTAACAAGTACTGTGTATCCATTTTCTCACTTTCTATAACATAATTCACAACACAATGTATATATGCGTATTAATAGAAGAGATACACTTGAAGGTAACCACAGTGCCGTTATCTGAGGATTTCCTGAAGATCCTTGAGCTGCTCCTGTAGAATAATCGGACGGTTCTCCCAGCAGGTTGGGTCAGAAAATTAGGTATAGCCGAACCAACGTACCTAGAGCCTGATACATTACAAATAGCACGTGTTTGGACAAGGCAGTGCTCTCTGTTGTTTGGAGAACGGGAGAACGTGGAGACCTTGCGCCGAGGGGGGGGGGGGGGTTGCTGACTGCATGCGGCTGAGCTGAACCGAGTTCTGGCTTCAGCGTTGTTCTCAGAACCCCTTGATACACTTTGCACAGTAGACTGAGGTTTTAAAATTACAGTTTAATAATTTCTTACCGCACGAATGTAAACTTTTTATGAGGTCCGCAGCAGCAATATATGCAGACACTAGCGCGTTCCGTGGAGACTGGCGGAAGTCGGAACTGAGTATACACACGGTCAGCTATGTATGTATATGCGAGGTAATGCAGTTGAAGCCGCGATAGCTCAGTCGGTATAGCGACTCGGTACGAGCTGTACGGTCCGGGGATCGGATCCCGGTGGGGGCGAGATTTTCAGCACCCGTCCAGACCGGCCCTAGGGCCCACCCAGCCTCCTATACAATGGGTACCGGGTCTCTTTCCCGGGTGTAAAGCGACCGGGGCGTGGCGTTGACCCCACCCCAATCTAGTGCCAGGGTTAAAGAAAGAGTACAGCTATACCTCTACTCCCCCTCTGGGCCTTTATGGTCTGTTCTTGGGAGAACTTTACCTTTACCGTTACCAGTTGAAATACAAGTTCCAACTCACTGGAACCTGATGGCTGCAGCATAATCATCCTGCCGCCTGTATTATCGCCCAGCAGTATTCTTCCGCCAGGTTCGTCTCATTGTGCTTTCATTCCCGAAAGCAAAAATTAGGCGCGCGTTTCAAAGACGTCACTGTTCCAATTTTTTAAATTTTTTTAAGTCACGTAAGATTTGAAATTGCTTAAGTCGCGAAGTGTCTTTGCCTAACAACAGAGAACACTTCTGACATCTGCTGTGCGGCGAGGAAAACCGTGGAGCCATTTTGTCTGAGCGGCTCAGCGATTAGCGGGAAACCGTACGATGACCACACTGTCCGGTATTAGACGTGAAGAAGGAACACATGAGTAGCGGTCGAAACGGAATATGTGTGTAGAAGAATACAATATACAGATTAAGTCACTTTGATCAAATCATCCTTTTGTGTATTTCTTTAATAATATACAATTATATAAACAATGTGTGAACAAGATTATTATATTATAATTACCGAATGACTGATCGGAATGCCATGTGACTGTAAGACACTTTTAGAGTAACATAACGGAAGAATAACAGAAGTGTTAAGTGAAAACTTCTAATTACAATGTTTTTTCTACACTCTTTGTGTATCCAACAAGCGAAGTAGTAGGCGGAAACAGTTTCTAGATCTTCCTGATCAGAGATCTTTTCTTATGACTCCGTCTTACTCAATTCTGCACGTATTTTGTTTATTAGAACCAAAATCGCCCCCATTTCAGATAGGAATGAACTCTACTGGCGAGATGTGTAACTATTGTGCCAACTAGATGTACGTGGTTTTACTTCAAGAGAGTGCGTGTGCGATTAAGATTATAAAGTAAAAGAAAATGGGAACAGGTATGAAGAAGTGTTAAGCTTTATGTCAGCCGTGTGTGTCAAACAATACTGTCGAAGGTACGGAAACTGAGGCAGCAGGTTTCCCGAAACGTCGGTAAATTTCTGTCGGATTACATGTTTAAATGCCAGGAATGTTATTCTTCAGTACTGTGATTTCCATGTAGTGCCAAAATCCATAATGCATGGTGGTATACCTCATCACACCATGCGTTTTCTTGGTATAGTTAATAAAACAGAGGTAGATCTTTACCTTTACCTTTAGCATGTAAAATTATACAGCGTGGTCTTTATTAAAATCCCGGCCTTCGCGCACATGTCGTCGTGTAGTTTTGTACAAGACATCGAAAGTTTTGGAGGAATTTGTTGCGTATCCTGAAGATGGATGCAACAAGTGTCTCCGAAACGTTGGTATCTATAAAACTACACGGCGTCACTTCCCAGAAGACCGTAACTTCAACACAAAGATCTTGCTTTATTTGACAACTGCTGTTTGTTGCCTCCTGGTCCCACTCCGTTGCCCATGTGGGTGGTCGGATAGTAGACTACGTTAACACGATAAACGAGCCTATTGGAAGTGTCAACCGAGAGTTGTCAGATAAAATAATGACCGTATATTTACCGCCATAAGATCTTCAGGTATCATACGTGCGTTATGATTTGATTGTTGGTTAAAAGCGATTATAGCAACATACAGTAAATACGATAATTTGATTGGGATGGGGACTTAGGCGCAGTAGAATCTTAAATTAGGAGTTACCTGGTATTTGAAAGTAGGGAAATGCAAAATTACGACTGAAGTTACCGGAGATTACACATGCTGTGATAACTGTTGTGAAGGTGGCCGAACCCCCAGGATTTAAGCTGGTGGTAACCGTTTAAAGGGCAGTGGTTACTGTATGTACCACCAGCTTTGAGATTAAACAATTTTATGTTCTGCCCACACAGTGTACAGGGCATACACAAAAGAATGGTGCGGTTTCAAAAGTGAATAAAAAATTTATGTCTAACATTACACGGGCACAACATACACCGTCAGCGGCGGCAACTGTCCAAGTTTCTCATGCGCTACCAGCTGGACGGAGCTCTCCCCCATTTTCACAGGAATGTACGAGTGCTTCTCAATCGTGTTCTTCCACAGCGCTGGATCGGACGTGCTGCTGAAAATGGAGACAAGAACCTTCTCCCTTGGCCACCCCGTTCGCCAGATCTTACACCGTGCGATTTCTTTCTTTGGGGGTTCGTTAAAGACAGAGTTTATGTACCACCATTGCCCACGTCCATCCATGAAATTCGTGATCGAATAACGCATGCACTGCAGGCCATTACAGCGGACATGCTACACCGGGTCTGGGATGAGTTTGATTACCGTGTGGATGTGTGTCGTGTGACCCAGGGTGCACACATTGAAGGATTGTAATTACCAAATGAGAAACTTGGACAGTTGCCGCCGCTGACGGTGTATGTTGTGCCCGTGTAAGGTGAGAAATACATTTTTTATTCACTTTTGAAACCGCACCATTCTTTTGTGTATGCCCTGTATTTATGTGTTTTGTGTGGGTCTCAGAACAAACAGCGATTATTATTTCACTGTACAACATTACCTGACTGGTTTGTATGTATAACTGAGACGGAGTGTGTTTACTGGGCGGTACGAGCTGTAGCCCTTCAAAGCCCAGTGGTTACTATATGTACCGCCATGTTTAACACCCACAAATTCTACGTTCTGCCCACACAGTGTATTTATGTGTTCTGTGTGGGTCTCAAAACAAACAGCGATTATTTCACTGTACAGCATTAACTGACTGGTTTGTATGTATAACTGAGACGGAGTGTGTTTACTGCGCGGTACGAGCTGTAGCCCTTCAAAGCCCAGTGGTTACTATATGTACCGCCATGTTTAACACTCACAAATTCTACGTTCTGCCCACACAGTGTATTTATGTGTTTTGTGTGGGTCTCAGAACAAACAGCGATTATTATTTCACTGTACAACATTACCTGACTGGTTTGTATGTATAACTGAGACGGAGTGTGTTTACTGGGCGGTACGAGCTGTAGCCCTTCAAAGCCCAGTGGTTTTACTATATGTACCGCCATGTTTAACACACAAATTCTACGTTCTGCCCACACAGTGTATTTATGTGTTTTGTGTGGGTCTCAGAACAAACAGCGATTATTATTTCACTGTACAACATTAACTGACTGGTTTGTATAACTGAGACGGAGTGTGTTTACTGCGCGGTACGGACTGTATTTATGTGTTTTGTGTGGATCTCAGAACAAACAGCGATTATTTCACTGTACAACATTAACTGACTGGTTTGTATAACTGAGACGGAGTGTGTTTACTGCGCGGTACGGACTGTATTTATGTGTTTTGTGTGGATCTCAGAACAAACAGCGATTATTTCACTGTACAGCATTAACTGACTGGTTTGTATAACTGAGACGGAGTGTGTTTACTGCGCGGTACGGACTGGATATTTAAGTGTAATTAGTCTCATTTTCACTACCCGATCAAGTCGCTGCTGTATGCTTCTCGTGCAGCCCCTTACCGGTTTAAATTTAGCAAAATTAAATCCCCTTGCTTTAAAGTTAAAGATAATGAAACGAAATGTTGAAGTCACGACTGTTAGTATTAACGAGTAATCAAATTTGCAGTGCTGTTATTTGAAGCTGCTACTGTCACCATTTTAACATGTCCATGTACACTGCATGTACATTTACTACCAGAAGCACGCGAAGCCTGTGAGCTTTCTAACAAAGTGATGCCCCCCCCCACACACACACAATATGAAAGTCTCTCACTGTCCCCAGCTTTTCAATTTCTTATACTGTCTCTCTCTTTGTCTCTCCAGTTTCCGCGAGTTCAAAGCCCAAACTGTGGGCTCCCCACTGCGACCCTCCCAGTGTTAGCTCTGTCACTTGAGTGCAGATGATAGTATTGTGTTTCGTGTACGTCGGTCGTGTTGTAATCCCTTAGGTACTGTACAGCAGTGATGGCACGACTGAAGTGATAACATGTATCTGTTGACAGAACGTATTGACATCTGGTTAGCAACCAAGAACTGTAGTCCAGAATACACGTCCTGTGATCTCAACATCTAGAAGTCTGTCTGCTTAAGTTTTCATAACTCAGCATTTCAATTTGTGAAATTCTGAGTTTTGGAGATAAAGCTAATGTAAATTCTAATTCACTAACGGTTGCCCGCACGTGACAAGCAACACCGCCATTAAATGACTAACAAAAACACGCCTGACACATCAGCGAGGTCGATTGTACTGACTGAGGTTTTCCGTGGATTTTCTCAGTCATTCCATATATGTCGACTTTAAATAAGGTCACTGCCGCTTCCTTCCGCGTCCATTGCAATTCATTATGCAAACGTCATACTTCCACTGGACGCTGTGTAGCCTGAACAGTCCGTAAATAACGCCCCCTCTCTGCAGTGCTATCCACTGACGCGGTCCGTATAATTTGTGCGTTTTCAGAATGTTACAATTGTGTTGTTGCGTTCCAAATTATTATAATGTATAAGTAATGAGTCGTCATATGGTACAGTGCTTTAAAATTCCATTTACGTAAATTATGTACAGAGTGTACCAGCGTAGGTGACTTTTTGATTAGCTTAATTCGTGAAAGCAAGAGCGGGTATGTGTAATTAGTGTTGTGTAGCTTTGATACATCGCTTGGTGTTGCTCTGTGCTTTATGGAGACGTCGAGAAGTGCGTTTTGTAGGTTGGTTGTTTGTAGCGCGGTGGATGGTTCAACGAAGAGATGTGCGAACATTGAGAAACAATTGTCTTCCGGACTTGTCCATCGTCCGGATAAAATATAAAATCACGACGTTTCGGAAGCTGTTTCTTCTTCCGTCTTCAGGTGATGGAAGGGGAGACACCTACTTAGGTGGGTAGGTGTCTCTCCTTCCATCACCTGAAGACCGAAGAAGAACCAGCTTCCGAAACGTCGTGATTTTATATTTTATCCAAGACGATGGACAAAGTCCAGAAGACAGTTGTTTCTCAATGGTATATACCGTCGTCAGAAGGGCCGTGCCGTGGCTCAGGCGGTTAGTCGCCGGCCACTCACCGCGGAGGCCCGGGTTCGATCCCCGGGTCAGTCCATGTGGGATTTGTGGTGGACAAAGTGACACTGGGACAGGTTTTTCCCCAAATACTTCGGTTTCTCTCCGTCATTTTCATTCCACCGGTGCTCCATTACGCGGAAAAATAAAAAAAAAAACATCATCTTCATCACAGGGTTGCACAATAAGCCTTAAGGCTGCGGTGCGTCCGTAGCATTTGCTGCGGGGGCCTTCACAAAAAACAAAAGGTGATCTGAAGATGGGAGCATCATTTTTCTCCGAAACGTACAGAACTCCGCGATATCATTACCTAGCCTTGTCAATGGATTCGATCGTTTCGTAGGAACATGCTGCCTCCATTTTCAGGGTGTACTTCGACCGTGAAGGAAGTGGCAGTGTTTCTCTGACACGCTAGTAGTCGCCTATCAGTCAACACGGTGTCATGACCTACAGCTGTGGAGACAAGATATCGTATATCGACCTAATTATGGCAGGCCCTGTAACTGAACGTAACGTAACGTAACGTAACATAACTGTGATCCATAAACATCGATGATAGGCTGTCAGTTAATTTGTTATTACATTTATCTGTTAATATTTGTACGTTTATCCTTTACGGGGATTGAACAGGATTGTGCTGAGAGACGACGAGAGAGTCTTGCGTCGTGGATTGTCGTTTAAATTCCGGGAAGAAGGAATTATGAATTTTTAAATGTCCTTTTTTTTTTTCTAAGCTGGATATTGTTAAAATATACAGAAGTAAATGAATGGCAAATGTGGATAAATATATAAAGAAAGAAACTGAGGAAATATGATATAGGATTATGATAATGTATGAAAATTTCGCTGCTACAATTGAAAATGTAAATGTGATAACTTAGCAAGGTGGTGGCTACAGAACCAGCGAGGTGTGAAATACTCTCTATTTTTTTAAATCTTGAAACTTTTTCCGACTTTTCCAGTGCCCCCTGAAGTCGTGCGAGCCTCAAAAGAGGTCGCAGTGACAAATGGCTTCAGCCGTCTTTATTTAGCACACTGTAAGGCTTGCAAGCAGTCTACATATCGTATTAGCATGCAGTTCGTAGCGGAAGTCTCACAACATAATTGTTACACAAGTCGCCAGTCCTGCAAAGCTCGTTGTTCTTCTGTTTTGTGTTCTTCCTCAGAAAATGTGTTAATTAAGATTATGAGTTAAATTTTCCAAAAATTCAAAAGGAAAGGGAAAAAAAATACAATCGGGCTCTACAGATATGGCCGTAATTGGCCGACGCGTATCATGCATCGTTAGGGAATTGAACCCAGCACCCTGTGACGCAGTGTATGCGACGTTGAGTGCCAGACGGTTGCCGGTATCAGACCGAAAACTGTAGATAACGTTCGCACGGCCGCCATGTTGTTATTTTACATGACACAAAAAAATATTACCGTAACAGAAATTAACAAACATTTCTATCATACGTGATTTCAGATTTAAAACCAAGTGTCGCTAGTGTCGCTTCCACCTCAAAAATTTGCGTGTCCGTAATGGTATCATGATTGATCGTAGTTGGGATGTCTTATAATGCGGCAGTATTCTTACCGTCTGTGTATTTCAGCTTCAGGCTGTGTACACTAAGTTTTGTTCAGAAAGTTCAGTCAAACGCAGCTCCAGGACCTGAGTGTTACTTTGCACCACAATTCGGCTGTACAGGAAACCTCGCAGTCTTCAACTTTCATTTTTTTCAGGATTTCCACTTCGATTCTTAGACAATTTCTATATCTCGGAACACCGTAGACATTTGCGAGCTTTTTGGGCTATCGCAGCGGTGTATTTAAGGTAAACCGTCTTCTGGGATGTACCACTTCGTCTCTGGGTCATTGGTTCCAGATCGTAGACTGTACCTGAGAGCGGATAACGTTATTTCAATAGTCAGCTGTTTGAAATCTGTTTTATAGCAAGTTTCTGTTTTGTACAGCGTCGCCTATTGAAGGTAAAAACCCGGACGACGAGGTAAATTGGTGAAGACTTAGTATTCTGGAGATCCCGGGTTCAAATATCAATCTTCCCACAGATCAGATCTCCTGACTTAGAGATTTTCGTTGCTGTCATCCATCTCATCACTTAAATACCGGGACAGGACCTTAAATTAGGCCACGGCCGTTTCCTTCGACACCCTCTTCAGTTGGTCATCATTGGACAGTACGTAATTGTGGTTTGAGCTACGGACAGTCGTCAAAACAAATATAAACGAGAAAGTCAGAGCGACTCGCTCTTTCTTCTGGCCCACACTGATGATTGCTTTGAGGCTGCGTCGGCATTCATATCTTGAAATGTCAGTTGAAATCTGTGATGACCTTGACAAGTCTCTATTCAACGTCTTTATGCAACGAACAGTTCAAAAGAACGATTTGTCTTGTATCCCACGTGAGCGGACTCTCCTTTACCTGTCAGCCCCGACATTTATAATTCGTTTTCATCCCATAACGAATGTATCTCACGTTTATATTTCATGGGTTTTTTTTTCGTAGTCTTTGTAAGAGTCACGTAGCATTTTTCCCACCGGTAACACGGACACACATTTGCGTGTTGGCTGTACGAGTGCCACTGATCAATAGGTCAGTCCAGGCTGTATCAGGAAGGCTGCATATCATGGACTGACTTACAAAATACGATTTTTCAAATTCAAGTATTTAGCATTATTTTAACGTCGTTAAACGGACAATGTATTTGCTAACCGAAACTTCACACACGGCAAACCTTGTCAATTTTGTGGCAGACAGTATTTTAAGGTCTTATACGAAATTAGGTGTTTCACAGCTGTAAATAGATGGCTCTGTTTTTAGTGTACGGGCTGCGCGCACAGACCGAAAAAGTGAAAGTACTTCCGTATCCAACGCTCGCCGATTTTCGAAAGATAATTGCTTTTTGGAAGGTTCCCAGGCATTGCTCATTAGTCGTTCTGGTAAGACCAACATGTATATGAAGATGAGTGTGGAGAATTGGTGGAATTATACTGACAGGGGGAAATAGGAGTATATCAAAAGCTGTAATTTTGGAACTGGTTTTGTCAAAGTACACAGAACAGTATTTTTTCTTTCGCAAATCTTTCCGCTACGAGGAAAACTGCACTATTTTATCATATCAGTAAAAGGCATTCACTCGACACTAAGAGAGAGAGAGAGAGAGAGAGAGAGAGAGAGGACGCTAATGAACTCTGTTTCACATGGCTGCTAGAGAAGAAGTACCTGAGCCATGGCACGGCCTTTGTAAAGATTAACATTAACCTCAATTTTATATAAACATTCAGTCCGTACCGCGCAGTAAACACAGTCCGTCTCATTTATACAAATCAGCCAGTTAGAAATAATCGCTATTTGTTCTGAGATCCACACAAAACACATAAATACAGTCCGTACCGCGCAGTAAACACACTCCGTCTCAGTTATACAAATCAGCCAGTTAGAAATAATCGCTGTTTGTTCTGAGATCCACACAAAACACATAAATACAGTCCGTACCGCGCAGTAAACACTCCGTCTCAGTTATACAAATCAGCCAGTTAGAAATAATCGCTGTTTCTTCTGAGATCCACACAAAACACATAAAAGAACGTAGAATTTGTGAATGTTAAACTGGTGGTACATATAGTAACCACTGGGCTTTAAAAGTGCCGATAAGGCTTTGATCCCCTAATTTTTAGTCATACGATTCTAAAATTATTTAGTCACGTACGTAATACCTTAGTCAAATAAAAGTGTTTTTTGTATCCAAGTAATTTCTGGTCTTCGTGTTTAGCTAGTAGTGGAGCTAATCAGTAACCTGTTGAAAAATGCATACACGAAAAGCTTCGCATTGGACATATGAATAATTCGCCAACTGAAAACTCACAAATTTTTAGAGAATTAAGGCTATTTCAGTCGTACGATAAAATAAAAATACAGACCAGATATCTGCTAAGTCTCTCTTGTCCCAAATTGTACATTGTCTTCCGAATTAACTTGGGAGTTCTATATCATTTTATAATTTTATCATATGACGGCTTTGAGTAGAATTTTTTATAGCTCGACGAAAAACCTATAGACCAAAATGTTGCCCGCCTTCGCCATTATGTATAACCAAAGCAATGTGGGAGTTCCCATTAGCTGTACAGCAATACCTCGACTTTCGTCGATTTTCGACTTTTCGTCAGTGCTGTGGTCCCTAACCCGTCGAAAGAGCGAGGTATTGCTGTATAACGTTATAGTCTTTGACGGCGAAGACGATTGGGATTGCGGTGTTGTTGGGTCTGGCGGTTGGTTACCGGCGTTTCGGAGAAACCATTTTCGGGTTGGATGACTCAGGACGTTACTCCGAAATATTATTAACAGCGTACTAGACTGCACGGTGTCATAGCCCAGAAGGCGTATAATCTAAAGGAACTGACATTATGCTGTTGAACTGATGAGTCCCATACACACCACGGTATGTGGAAACGTCGAACGAGCTTGGTTCAATAAAGTGTGTGTGTCGTTTATTTCGTGCTGCTATAAAGTGCTTTATTTGAAACAGCTGCTGCTGACTGTCTTATCGGAAATAAAACTTTTTCCAAAGCCCTTTCTCTGTGTGAGGTATACTGTAGCTCCCCTAGTGCCAACTGCGTGTAACACACATCTCGGAAACCTGTCTTCGTTCCAGCTAATATTCTGGGTAAGCCTTTTTTTAAAATCACAATGGTAACTATATATACCACCCACTTCAACATTTACAAACATTACATTTATCCCCACACTACGATTAACAAAATAAACAGACATTATTTCCCTAACTGCGTGAACTGACTAGTCTTTGTAACTGAGGTGCAGTGTGTCTTCTGTGAAGTGGGAATCGTAATAAAACGACGCTGTTTAAAGCATGTCGTCAAATCACATACCAAACAGAGGAAGGTATGATTCTATTTGGGGAGCAGCTAGTGTCGCCGATCACATGATGTCATTGTTGAATTTATAATCCTACTAAGAGAGTCTTTAGGCGCCATGTTCTGCTACATTTAGTTACGGATCTCGCCAGTAGAGTGTGTAGTGTACTGAAATAATAATGATATATGCCTGTCGCTGTGCGCAATAATGCCGACATATTCTAGTTTCGTCTTTATCTTCTGTTGTACTTTTCTTCCAGTGTGGAATTTTGTATATGAGAACAGAGAAACTAAATGAAGGAATGCTTATGTGTAAATACTAAAAGAGTATTTAATTTAATGTCTCGTATACAAACACACTGTCTTGCCTTAATTCAAAAGCAATACACGAGATAGATAAAAAAAAATGAATACCGTGTTGAGAGAATGTTAAATCTTTTTTCTATAAATCCGAAATGTATAAACTATAATGTACTGTGTATAAAGTTAAAGATATGTGTTCCTCATTATTGTAACAAAAGAAGAGAGAGACTGGTATTGTATTTACCTTTCCGGGCTGGCTCCGAGTGAAAATGTACATATGCATTCAGTGGCGGCTTGTAGAAGTGTAATATTATTGTTCTGAGTAATTTTTTGACGGTTTAAATTTGATAACTGCACAGTGCGATCGTTCCTACCCCAACTGGCCGTTTTAACCCTATCATGTTGGATAAGGACTAAGGCAAGGAATGACAGTAAGGTTGCCACGCCTGTAAAGTAGTGTGGTTGGCTCTTCTGTAACCGGCAAAGAACCATTATGAAAATGAGTCGTGTTATGTGAACACATCTCATTAGCAATGTATACAATACAGGGTGTCCTAAAAGTCGCTTAACCAGGATTATACACACACGTGCATGGAAACATTAAGTTATTTATCACACGTCTCTTTAACCAACCAATTCACACTTATTATTCTTTATTATACAATACAATTTACCAAAAAACTAGTCCGACATGTTTCGAAACCATGTTTTGAGATCATCGTCAGGGACATGTATTGTGAATTACAGAAATTACAAATCAACAATAATGGTAAAATTTAAAAGTACAAAAGTTAGAATGTAGGATATCTCAGTTATTTTCTGGGTCTACTGTGCATCAGAAGTTGTGAGTCAGCGTGTAGAAGGCTAGGACAGTACATTGTTTACAACAGCCGTCACTGCAATGCATGACATTGTTTTTAGTTTGTGTTTATTGTTACTTTTTTTTTTTGTAAAGTTGGCTGCAGTGCAATAATCTATACTGCAAAATGTTGTCGTGAATTTTAAAATTTTCCAGCCAAATACGGTACTTTTTTGGTTTGAAATTAACAGTGTGAGGAATTATTTATACATAAGCCAGCTCAGGTCGGCAAAATACACATTCTAAACTTTATATGTGCACTGACAGAGCAACAAGTTTAGTCCATATTAACTGTGCTTAATAATTTAATTTAAATACGTGCGACTTAATTAAACACGGATCGTTGATGTATTGAAGTATAGGGTGACTTATAATGATGAATACAGAATCAAAATACTACATTTATTTGATTTCAGATACTTTCTTTTCTACATTTTTGAGTATCTTCTTGTAGTTCTTTGGACACTTTCTTCTTCTTCTTCTTCTTCTTCTTCTTCTCTTTGGACACTTCAATAAACAAAATATTTCCGAGAATATTACTTGGGTTTCTTACTGAATATTCTGCAGCTGCAGTTAAGGTCCATACCAACACATAACGTACATGTAATGTTATATACAGGGTGATCTATTAAAAACCGTATCCTAACAGAGGTTACAGCATTTCGTGTGTCGTTATACGAATGCGGTTCTCTGCTCCAACTTTCCAAGGAGAGTTTCCATCAAAGAGCCCAGGACGGGTACAACAACTGTAAATGGATACTGAAAATTTCGTATTATCGTCACGACATGGCTGTGGAAATACGGTGAGGAGGACTGAGAACAATGGTGGACATTCCAGCATGTTTTGTGGACTTTTATGTTCAGTGATGACGTGAAATATGTCTTCTGTTTGGGTACGATTTTTAAATGGTTCACTGTGTACTTTACAGTATACTTTAGTACTTTATTAGTCACACTGTTTTGTTGACTACTTGGACTCTCTCTCTCTCTCTCTCCCCTCTCTCTCTCTCTCTCTCTCTCTCTCTCTCTCTCTCTCTCTCTCTCTCTCTCTTTCTTTTTTTTTTTTAGCGGCCTTTAAGTTGATGTCTGTCCGTATTCAGTACATCACTAGACGAAATTTAGAATATTTTCATCACTTGGACAATAGCTGCAGCTTGTGGCAGAAATTTTGGAATGCGTTTCAGGTATTTATTTGTAAATATTTTAAGGCATTCCAAAAAAAAAAATAATTTTGCTAAAAATAATAGGCCTACTTCTTTCCTCTGTTATGTAACGAATATTAACATCATGCTGTGCGCACGTGTACGATTTATCACGTGTTCTGATCATATTTTTAGAATGTCCTCAAATTTTTTTACTCGTAAAGTTACAGGACCTCAGATTATGCGTGTTTTAAGGTTATCACAGTTTATAGCAAGAGCAGTGCATAAAAGTCCTTTGCAATTACACGTATATTGAATGAAGAATGAGACGTAAGCTGAAATACGTCAACTAATTCACTTTATCACAATAACTGATTGTTAACTATTCAAAAGACATGGCTGCTCTCAATATATAAAACTTTATTTGCTACCGCACAGAGACCACAAAACATATCAATTATGGAGGTAATTTGTCTAAAGGGCGTTCACGGAAATCGTCGTTTATTTTGAGAGAACTGCTTGAAACTTTGTGGGCGAATTGTCAACTTCTTAGCTGTAAACTAGATGGCATTACGAGTATCACCACACGTTAATCCAGTACAACAGCGGTCGCCAACCGGTGGTCCGCGGACCACTGATGGTCCGAGAGAAAATTTTGGTGGTCCGTGAAGAAATTTGGGCATTATTTGTAATTTTTATGTTTATTATACTGTTTCATTATATTCTGATTCGTCTTTGTGTCACCGAAACAGGATCGCTGACAATTTTCGCCTTATTACGTTGAATCAAATTTCATATTAATAAAATGTAACTTTTATGATCATTATTTTATAGATGTTTGTACCTTTTAAAAAAAAATGCATGTTAGTGGTCCGCGGGATTCAAAATTGTGAGTTTTGTGGTGCGTGAGGTCCGAATGGTTGGCGACCGCTGATCTAGACCAAAAGGCTACGAGTTTTATTGCATTTCACTTTTAATTTACCTGTAAAAAAAACCTATAAATTTCGAATGTACAAAATCAAATAGTTATGTCATTGGGTTAATTAAAATAATTTCTGGCACATTCAAATTGTTTTTTTCTCTTTTCTAATATTAAGTGATATTCTCGGAAAACTCCTTAACTTTCAATCTTCAGTCTTAACTCACCGTGCAATTTTATTATTTTAGATATATACCAACAAAATGCACAAATTAATAAAGGTGCAAATTAGCTCCTTATCATAATTTTAACCCTACACGCGTTTCAGCTCTTTATGAGCCATCATCAGGGGTTTTTTCTTATAAAAAGTGCTTTTCAAATGCTGAATCTGTTGATGACACTTGTAAAGTTATGCACTATTTTAGAGCATAAAAACACACGTTCATAAGTTAAAAACATGAGTCATAAATTATAGTTAAAATGATGATTTTGTAGTGCCTACCCCAGAGTGTTGCTATCCTACAGCTCAATTCTCTGAAGCAGGTTCTATCGGTAGCGTCCGATAAGGCAATCGCTGGATTCCCTATTTCTAATTTCGCTGCCACCAGTAGGCGAACAGTAGCCTACACTTTGCACGATACGCCCCACAGGTAATTGTCAACGTATCAAAATAATACAATCGATTTAAATTTTAAATAACATAACCTGTATTATATACAAATAAATAAATAAATTTACAATAAAACTTAATTAACAACTTCACAGTTAAATTGCCACGTAAAGGTTAAATTAACTGCTTGCCCTCTTAATGAATTTTAACGCCGCATTGCTAAACAAATTTAGAATTTCAAATTCTATCACCAAAGTATTAAAACACCAAAAGTGCTCCGTTCCAGTAATCGTTTTCAAAGCAAATATAAAATTCAATACAGCTCACCTACCTTGCACGCACAGCCATAAACCAGTATTTATCATTATCGCCGAAGTAACTTGCAGGAGCTTAATGTCGTCTTTACAAAATTTCTGAAACGTGAATGAGAGCGTTTGCCTCGCGGAATCTCCTTATATAAACAATTAAGGAATTCCCGCCTCAGCATACTTCGAAGTGCGGTGAACCAACGTTCACTGCACTGCAGGTAATAACCTCCAGTGGCAATGTCAGCAACATTCAACCAAATACCTAACTCAAAATTTAAACCTAACATCAAAACTCAAAAAGATAAATCTACCGCTATTATTCATTCATTACAATTTGTTAAAAAATGATAATTTCTAGAAGTGCGAACACATCTTTATATAATAGACGCAGTGAACAGTGTTTTTATAACAAGTTATAATTTTTTTAAACAAATCATCATTTTAACTATAATTTATGACTCATGTTTTTAACTTATGAACGAGTGTTTTTATGCTCTAAAATAGTGCATAACTTTACAAGTGTCATCAACAGATTCAGCATTTGAAAAGCACTTTTTATAAGAAAACCCCCTGATGATGGCTCATAAAGAGCTGAAACGCGTGTAGGGTTAAAATCATGATAATGAGCTAATTTGCACCTTTATTAATTTGTGCATTTTGTTGGTGTATATCTAAAATCCTTAACTTTCAATTTATTTAATTTTTTTTGTTCGGTCAGCGCTGTGCGAAGCAGAAACTTTAAAATAACCAACAGACACGCACCTGAAGTAGGCCAAATAACACAGCATCCAATCTTCATAAGTCATTTAGTTGTTCGATCCAGAAGTACTGATGTGGGAATGATTTTAAAGTTGCTGTAATATTTTGTGTCCTCTTTTTTTTGTTCGGTTAATACGAGCTGAATACAGTGATATTGATGTATTGTGAGTGTTGTGGTGGTAGTGATTGTGTGAGTGATTGTGTGATTGTGAGGAAGTTTGTGAAAGCGAAATTGTTTTTTTTTCGATTCATTGTGTTCACAGCTGATATGATATATGTATATACTTTCTTTTGTACATAACTCTCTTTAAAAGTTGACAACTCCAAAAAATAAAAAAAAATATATATATAAAAATATATTTACAGACATTTGTTGTTTCTTAATGTTTTCCACCATACTTTTTCTTTCAGGCACAAGATTTATATTGTGTGTTGATAAAAATAGACAACATATGTAGTGATTTACATAGATCATCAGAGAGTAATCTTCTTCTTCTTCTTATTCGGTGGCAATACAGTCCAATGCGGACCTTCGCCTCCTGAACGGCCCTTTCCCCTCCTGAACGGCCCTTTCCCAGCCAGCTCTGTTTTTTTTACCTTTCTTTCCAGTTGTTAATTTTACACTTCTTAATGTCTGTTTGTACACAATTGCACCATCTGTTTCTTGGTCGTCCTGTTGGTCGACATCCTTGGGGATTATTATTAAATACTTGACTTACTGTTCTTTTATTCACCATTTCCCTCATTGCTCCTGCTCTGTACAATGTCCGTACATTCCACGTCGCTTCCTCAACTCGTTAATCCTTTTCCATTGCCTGGATCGATTCCATTCTATCTGACTGTTCCGAGGCCACATTTTAGGTTTCCTAACGATCAGTTCTTTTACAGTGACAGGTTGTTAGCCTGTCGCCCAACCCCCAAACTGGAGGGCCAGTCCGCCGAATTTATAACCCCCGGGGCAGGGTGGCCCAGCTATACCCCCAGGCACTGGGTACCCATTTTGGTCGCCTTTTACGACCTGCATGGGCATCAGTGGGACTATTCTTTTCCCCGGTCACCACACGGGGACATCAGAGAGTAATGTCACATCATTAAAGACACAATTGTGAAACTCCGATTGAATCGGAAACGGAAGTTAACTTGCGTCGATTAAAGTCTGTCCGAAATTTTCCCGACATCTCCTTCCTGTCTTGTGCTTGATATCTGTAACACTGTAACGTAAGTCCTTATTCAGAAGCATATAGTCATTAGAAGGATCGAAAATTTCACATTTTGTGTAACCTGCTTATACAAGACCCGCCTTACTTCTCTTACCCTGAGCCGACTGGATCCAATCCAACATCACATTCTGTTTGTTTTAATATTTCTTTGAACATTGTCCTTCCGTCTGTTTTTTTTATGTCTCACAGTAATAGGCGAGGATCATGAATTAACGAAGCTGCTCATTGTGTAATTTTCCCCAGTCTCCACTCATTTTCAGCTACCTCCAAATATCCGTGATTTCAGGCTTCTGCCGCGATGTTGATTAAATCTGCGGTCTTCTGGGGTGTTACGCGGCGTCGTGTGGTAACCAATTACCACACGACGCCGCGTAATACCCCAGAAGACCGCAGATCTTACCTCCAAATATTCTCACCGCCCTGATCACAAACACCTTTAAGTTACCTGGACTTTCAGGTCATGACGGCGGTGAGGATTCATGTTAATATGACACCGTAGAGTCTGGTAGATGGTATAGACGTTTCGGAAGAATAAACTTCCATCGTTTTCAGAGTATAAAATGAAGCTAAGCGGCAGTGTGTACCGCTGAAGTACTAGTAATCTACCGGAACGAGTGGAGCCTTGACCATAACACCGCGATGTGAACCTTCAGTCTGTGCGTCACGCCTGATGTCATCCTGTATGAAGCCGCTCGGTAAGTACTGTGTAATTAACTGTGCTATGTGTGTGGTAATCTGAAGCACCAGACGTTTTGTGTGTGTGTGTGTGTGGTAATCTGAAGCACCAGACGTTGTGTATGTGTGTGTGGTAATCTGAAGCACCAGACGTTGTGTATGTGTGTGTGGTAATCTGAAGCACCAGACGTTGTGTGTGTGTGTGTGTGGTAATCTGAAGCACCAGACGTTGTGTGTGTGTGTGTGTGGTAATCTGAAGCACCAGACGTTGTGTATGTGGTGGTAATCTGAAGCACCAGACGTTGTGTGTGTGTGTGTGGTAATCTGAAGCACCAGACGTTGTGTGTGTGTGTGTGGTAATCTGAAGCACGAGACGTTGTGTGTGTGTGTGTGTGGTAATCTGAAGCACCAGACGTTGTGTGTGTGTGTGGTAATCTGAAGCACCAGACGTTGTGTATATGTGTGGTAATCTGAAGCACCAGACGTTTGTGTGTGTGTGTGTGGTAATCTGAAGCACCAGACGTTTTTGTGTGTGTGTGTGTGTGGTAATCTGAAGCACCAGACGTTGTGTATGTGTGTGTGGTAATCTGAAGCACCAGACGTTGTGTGTGTGTGTGTGGTAATCTGAAGCACGAGACGTTGTGTGTGTGTGTGTGGTAATCTGAAGCACCAGACGTTTTGTGTGTGTGTGTGTGTGGTAATCTGAAGCACCAGACGTTGTGTATGTGTGTGTGGTAATCTGAAGCACCAGACGTTGTGTGTGTGTGTGTGGTAATCTGAAGCACGAGACGTTGTTGTGTGTGTGTGTGGTAATCTGAAGCACCAGACGTTTGTGTGTGTGTGTGTGTGTGTGTATGTGTGTGGTAATCTGAAGCACGAGACGTTGTGTGTGTGTGTGTGGTAATCTGAAGCACCAGACGTTGTGTGTGTGTGGTAATCTGAAGCACCAGACGTTGTGTATATGTGTGGTAATCTGAAGCACCAGACGTTGTGTGTGTGTGTGGTAATCTGAAGCACCAGACGTTGTGTGTGTGTGTGTGGTAATCTGAAGCACCAGACGTTGTGTGTGTGTGTGTGGTAATCTGAAGCACGAGACGTTGTGTGTGTGTGTGTGTGTGGTAATCTGAAGCACCAGACGTTGTGTGGTGTGTGTGGTAATCTGAAGCACCAGACGTTGTGTGTGTGTGTGGTAATCTGAAGCACCAGACGTTGTGTATATGTGTGGTAATCTGAAGCACCAGACGTTGTGTGTGTGTGTGTGGTAATCTGAAGCACGAGACGTTGTGTGTGTGTGTGTGGTAATCTGAAGCACCAGACGTTGTGTGTATGTGTGTGGTAATCTGAAGCACCAGACGTTGTGTGTATGTGTGTGGTAATCTGAAGCACCAGACGTTGTGTGTATGTGTGTGGTAATCTGAAGCACCAGACGTTGTGTGTGTGTGTGTGGTAATCTGAAGCACGAGACGTTGTGTGTGTGTGTGTGGTAATCTGAAGCACCAGACGTTGTGTGTATGTGTGTGGTAATCTGAAGCACCAGACGTTGTGTGTATGTGTGTGGTAATCTGAAGCACCAGACGTTGTGTGTATGTGTGTGGTAATCTGAAGCACCAGACGTTGTGTGTGTGTGTGTGGTAATCTGAAGCACGAGACGTTGTGTGTGTGTGTGTGTGTGGTAATCTGAAGCACCAGACGTTGTGTGTGTGTGTGTGTGGTAATCTGAAGCACCAGACGTTGTGTATATGTGTGGTAATCTGAAGCACCAGACGTTGTGTGTGTGTGTGGTAATCTGAAGCACCAGACGTTGTGTGTGTGTGTGTGGTAATCTGAAGCACCAGACGTTGTGTGTGTGTGTGTGGTAATCTGAAGCACGAGACGTTGTGTGTGTGTGTGTGGTAATCTGAAGCACCAGACGTTGTGTGTGTGTGTGGTAATCTGAAGCACCAGACGTTGTGTATATGTGTGGTAATCTGAAGCACCAGACGTTGTGTGTGTGTGTGGTAATCTGAAGCACCAGACGTTGTGTGTGTGTGTGTGTGGTAATCTGAAGCACCAGACGTTGTGTGTGTGTGTGTGGTAATCTGAAGCACGAGACGTTGTGTGTGTGTGTGTGGTAATCTGAAGCACCAGACGTTGTACGTGTGTGTGTGTGTGGTAATCTGAAGCACCAGACGTTGTGTATATGTGTGGTAATCTGAAGCACCAGACGTTGTGTGTGTGTGTGGTAATCTGAAGCACCAGACGTTGTTGTGTGTGTGTGTGTGTGTGTGTGTGGTAATCTGAAGCACCAGACGTTGTGTATGTGTGTGGTAATCTGAAGCACCAGACGTTGTGTATGTGTGTGGTAATCTGAAGCACCAGACGTTGTGTATGTGTGTGGTAATCTGAAGCACCAGACGTTGTGTGCATGATACAGTGTCTTATATTAACAAGTCTCACTAATACAGTTATATTTACTTCAGCAAAGTCCTGTATCTATACGGAGGCCATGGAAAGGAGTCCCACGGATCGATTTCCTACAGATAAACCTCGAGCATCTACACTTCCCCCCTCTGTGTAATTCGTTATATTTCTCCCCATTCATCTACAATTCTGTTAACACGAATTATTGATAGTGATAACATGATAACCTTCGCTAGTGACAAGCGTTTTGGGCTTGTCGATTCAGGCCATGAAAGCTGGAGGGGAATACAGCAGTACGCAGAAAGGGGGGAGTATCGGGAGTCATCGGCATGCATGGGGGTTCCTACAGTCACCTCAGTATATGGGGAATCATTTGTGAGTCACGTACTGTACAAGACACGACTGTGGATAACCAATTATCAATCGTATTACACCATCCAAGCACACATCATATGTTGGACGACAACCAGATTTTATTTGTCAAACTGCTACATGTTTCGACTAAGCTTTGTCATCATGAGGGAGTTAATTACATTTTAAAAGGCAATTACTAAATGTTAAAAAAAGATTCTCATTTGAATACTGTAGGTTGAAAAGATGCAGTAATACAATAATACAGTACTTGTCTTGTTGAAATACAGAGTGTTCTCGTGAAAGTGTGTTTTAATTGTATGTTTATGCTATGGATCGATCCCAGTGGCCGTGCGGTCTAAGGCGTGGGTCTGCGGCCGCTTGCTTACTAGGATTGTGGGTTCGAATCCCACCGTAGGCATGGATGTCTGTCTGTTGTGAGTGTTGTGTGTTGTCAGGTAGAGGTCTGTGCGACGGGCTGATCACTCGTCCAGAGGAGTCCTACCGAGTGTGGTGTGTCTAAAGTGTGTGATCGTGAAGCCTCGAAAAATGAGGCGGCCTAGGCCCCTAAGGGGCTGTCGAGCCATTGGGGGAAAAAAAAAAGAAAGAAAGAAAATGCTGTCGATATTTTTGAGGGGTTAAGGGATGTCGGAGCTTAGAGTTCAGTGGCTGTTGGACTCGCGCGCGGCTGTGTGACGTGATTTAAGGCGACGAACACTCACTGTCGTAGACAGTCCACTTCTGGCTTCATCCTTCGGGAGCGGCGTGACTGCATGTGGAGATGGTACGAGGTAGGGGTAAAGGTAGACAGATGCTATAACATGGACATGAAAACTTTTAGTAACTTCCACGTAATTACACACCCCTGAAAGACAGTAAAGCCTTGCCGAAACAGAGATAGCTGAAGTGCGTTGTTAATGAATGTGGTAGTATTTTGACTGTTGTCGAGTTGTGGTAGTGATTTATCGTGACGAACCTAGCGGCCATTCTATGTACTAACCATGTGCTACTCTGAACAGTATGTAACACTGCTCCTTGCGGGTCGCTGTCTTGACTTTAGATTGTATCGCAAAGCGATGGGTGCGTTGCTGATGTGGGGTGAAATTAAAGGAACTGCCGACAATGAATAAGCGTCTGTTGTTCAAGATAACAGGACGTCGGTTGATTACAATGAACTGTAAGGAGGCGAAGAGCTTTAGACGTAATTGAAGACTTTACACATGTACAGGGCTCATTCAATTGGCTTTGAGAAAAAAGAGGGAAACAGATTTTATCTTCCGTGTATTTGTTTTTGACGGCAACTAAACAAAACAACCTCTGAATATAAGAACATCGCACAACTCTAAAATTCTCGACGATGGTGTATCGCATTTTGAGTTATTAAATATTTGGGCTTTGTTCACTGCATCGTGTTGAACCCTTTAAGACTAAGAATGACCCGAATTGTATTTAAAGATACAGCTCGTACCGCGCAGTAAACACTGCGTCTGTTATACAAACCAGTCAGTTAATGTTGTACAGTGAAATAATCGCTGTTTGTTCTGAGATCCACACAAAACACATAAATACAGTCCGTACCGCGCAGTAAACACTCCGTCTCAGTTATACAAACCAGTCAGTTAATGTTGTACAGTGAAATAATCGCTGTTTGTTCTGAGATCCACACAAAACACATAAATACAGTCCGTACCGCGCAGTAAACACACTCCGTCTCAGTTATACAAACCAGTCAGTTAATGCTGTACTGATCGCTGTTTGTTTGAGATCAAGAATACCAATTATTAAGATACAGTCCGTACCGCGCAGTAAACACACTCCGTCGTTATACAAACCAGTCAGTTAATGTTGTACAGTGAAATAATCGCTGTTTGTTCTGAGATCCACACAAAACACATAAATACAGTCCGTACCGCGCAGTAAACACTCCGTCTCAGTTATACAAACCAGTCAGTTAATGTTGTACAGTAAAATAATCGCTGTTTGTTCTGAGATCCACACAAAACACATAAATACAGTCCGTACCGCGCAGTAAACACACTCCGTCTCAGTTATACAAACCAGTCAGTTAATGTTGTACAGTAAAATAATCGCTGTTTGTTCTGAGATCCACACAAAACACATAAATACAGTCCGTACCGCGCAGTAAACACACTCCGTCTCAGTTATACAAACCAGTCAGTTAATGTTGTACAGTAAATAATCGCTGTTTGTTCTGAGATCCACACAAAACACAAATACAGTCCGTACCGCGCAGTAAACACACTGCGTCTCAGTTATACAAACCAGTCAGTTAATGTTGTACAGTGAAATAATCGCTGTTTGTTCTGAGATCCACACAAAACACAAATACAGTCCGTACCGCGCAGTAAACACACTCCGTCTCAGTTATACAAACCAGTCAGTTAATTTGTACAGTGAAATAATCGCTGTTTGTTCTGAGATCCACACAAAACACATAAATACAGTCGTACCGCGCAGTAAACACACTCCGTCTCAGTTATACAAACCAGTCAGTTAATGTTGTACAGTGAAATAATCGCTGTTTGTTCTGAGATCCACACAAAACACATAAATACAGTCCGTACCGCGCAGTAAACACACTCCGTCTCAGTTATACAAACCAGTCAGTTAATGTTGTACAGTGAAATAATGCTGTTTGTTCTGAGATCCCACACATAAATACAGTCCGTACCGCGCAGTAAACACACTCCGTCTCAGTTATACAAACCAGTCAGTTAATGTTGTACAGTGAAATAATCGCTGTTTGTTCTGAGATCCACAAAAATAACAGTCCGTACCGCGCAGTAAACACACTCCGTCTCAGTTATACAAACCAGTCAGTTAATGTTGTACAGTGAAATAATCGCTGTTTGTTCTGAGATCCACACAAAACACATAAAACAGTCCTTACCGCGCAGTAAACACACTCCGTCTCAGTTATACAAACCAGTCAGTTAATGCTGTACAGTGAAAATCGCTGTTTGTTCTGAGATCCACACAAAACACATAAATACAGTCCGTACCGCGCAGTAAACACACTCCGTCTCAGTTATACAAACCAGTCAGTTAATGTTGTACAGTGAAATAATCGCTGTTTGTTCCCAGATCCACACAAAACACATAAATACACTGTGTGGGCAGAACGTAGAATTTGTGAGTATTAAACCTGGTGGTACATATAATAACCACTGGGCTAAAATTGGAAAGGTAAAGAGTGAAGTCAAAACAAATTTTCAGGGACGGTATCGATTCCGGTCATGAGGCAAAGAGTAAGGTAAACACCTGATTTGGGCCAGATGTGGGCTCAGATGTTTAAAGTAGCATTTCTGTCACACTCAGCTGAGTACGTGTCCCCCGTTTTATTTTGTCTGGGGACGGACCGATTCTGTCCCCAGAACGTTTTTATATTCATTTTAAACACTGGGTGTGGGACAAAACCGATACATTGAATGATTCCAACCACTTTAACAATCATGCTAAGCGCATATTTTAGTTCTCACGGCTGTGACTAAATGTTATCGTCTGGGACGTGACGCCGTGTAGCCTAGAGAAATTAACGAAGATTTGAAGGAAGTTTCTACCTGTATCTTCAGGGGTTTCTCTGCAAGCTTGGTAAATTTGTACACACTACACGGCGACATATATCAGAAGAAGCAGTCTTCATGTCGATATGTTTCTAGGTACAATTTTTTTTCTCATTTGAAATTGGTTTCAGTTACGCCCCACCTTTCTGTCTTGCAGTGTGACCAACATACATTAGTGAAAAGAAAATAGAGTCTCACACTCTTTATTCCCACCACCACATCTTTATGTCGTTAGATTCACAGGTTTTATTCCCACTACCACATCTTTATGTCGTTAGATTCACACATTTTATTCCCACCACCACATCTTTATGTCGTTAGATTAACACATTTTATTCCCACTACCACATATTTATGTCGTTAGATTCACACATATTATTCCCACAACACCACATCTTTATGTCGTTAGATTCACAAATTTTATTCCCACTACCACATCTTTATGTCGTTAGATTCACACATTTTATTCCCACCACCACATCTTTATGTCGTTAGATTCACAGATTTTATTCCCACCACCACATCTTTATGTCGTTAGATTCACACATTTTATTCCCACTACCACATCTTTATGTCGTTAGATTCACACATTTTATTACCACTACCACATCTTTATTTCATTAGATTCACAGGTTTTATTCCCACTACCACATCTTTATGTCGTTAGATTCACACATTTTATTCCCACCACCACATCTTTATGTCGTTAGATTCACACATTTTATTCCCACTACCACATCTTTATGTCGTTAGATTCACACATTTTATTCCCACCACCACATCTTTATGTCGTTAGATTCACACATTTTACTCCCACCACCACATCTTTATGTCGTTACATTCACACATTTTATTCCCACCACCACATCTTTATGTCGTTAGATTCACACATTTTATTCCCACCACCACATCTTTATGTCGTTAGATTCACACATTTTATTCCCACCACCACATCTTTATGTCGTTAGATTCACAGATTTTATTCCCACTACCACATCTTTATGTCGTTAGATTCACACATTTTATTCCCACCACCACATCTTTATGTCGTTAGATTCATACATTTTATTCCCACTACCACATATTTATGTCGTTAGATTCACACATATTATTCCCACAACACCACATCTTTATGTCGTTAGATTCACACATTTTATTCCCACTACCACATCTTTATGTCGTTAGATTCACACATTTTATTCCCACCACCACATCTTTATGTCGTTAGATTCACAGATTTTATTCCCACCACCACATCTTTATGTCGTTAGATTCACACATTTTATTCCCACTACCACATCTTTATGTCGTTAGATTCACACATTTTTCCCACCACCACATCTTTATGTCGTTAGATTCACACATTTTATTCCCACTACCACATATTTATGTCGTTAGATTCACACATTTTATTCCCACTATCACATATTTATATCGTTAGATTCACACATTTTATTCCCACCACACCACATCTTTATGTCGTTAGATTCACACATTTTATTCCCACTACCACATCTTTATGTCGTTAGATTCACACATTTTATTCCCACTACCACATCTTTATGTCGTTAGATTCACACATTTTATTCCCACTACCACATCTTTATGTCATTAGATTCACAGATTTTATTCCCACTACCACATCTTTATGTCGTTAGATTCACACATTTTATTCCCACTACCACATCTTTATGTCGTTAGATTCACAGATTTTATTCCCACTACCACATCTTTATGTCGTTAGATTCACACATTTTATTCCCACTACCACATCTTGATGTCGTTAGATTCACACATTTTATTCCCACCACCACATCTTTATGTCGTTAGATTCACACATTTTTATTCCCACTACCACATCTTTATGCCATTAGATTCACAGGTTTTATTCCCACTACCACATCTTTATGTCATTAGATTCACAGGTTTTATTCCCACTACCACATCTTTATGTCGTTAGATTCACACATTTTATTCCCACCACCACATCTTTATGTCGTTAGATTCACAAGTACGTTCGTGAGTACTGTAGTGTTTCACATGTACATTCCTCAGTAATTATATACGCTGTCATGGACCTTTCGAATCTCCAAAACTCCAAACACAATACAATACGAGCTTCGCCAGTCTCCTGTAATAATATTTTATACAACGCTTCTAGTTTCCCTTTTAAACTCTTAACGAAAGAAAATTTCATTAATCATCTTAGACATGTAGCTTCCTTCTGTGTTTCTCAGTTCCTTTGTCATCTTGCTCCTCGTAGAAGTGAAAAGCTAGCTTCACGATAAATTGTATGCACAAAGTCAGGAGGTGTGGAGGGTGGCCTATGTAACAGACAACGGGACGGTGACGGGGGGGGGGGGGGGGGTGCAGAAAAGAGATGAGAGGGAGAAAGGTGGAACCAGAGAACACGTCAATAAAGTTGAACTACGAGGCTTTACGAATCGTGGATAATTATCGGTAATAAGTGTCAGTGTTCGCTAAGCTTTCAACACTGAAAATTCGTTTAAATAATAATTTTAAAATTTGGTTCCTGTTTTGTGGGTTATTTAACGTCGCTGTCCGTGTCGAGCGTGGCCTGCAGGTGATATGGTGACTATTGAACGATAAACAGGGACAGGGTTTGAGAGAAACCGCTGTGACCTGGCAGATACTGTCGTATTTTCTCGGGAAACTCCGAGGAAGGCCGCTACAAGCCAGTGTGTCATCCGAGACTCAAACCAGCCACTTCCCAAATACAAGACTGCACAACCTGCTTGGTACAAATCTGATTCTACCTCATAGTAAACACAGTACCTCGAGGATCCAGTCTTCTGGTGTGTGACGCCGTGTCGTTGGGTGGGTTCTCGACGTTTCGAAATATGATAGCGCTTTGAAGGGTCAAAAAGTCCATTCTGCGTACTGCATTGACCCTCGAAGATGAAGGCATTGTTTGTACGAAACGTCGGGAAGCTCGTAGCCAACGACACGGCGTCATATCGCAGAAGACTGAATCCTCAGCCACGCGGCAGTGACAGCTTCAGGGATTATACAGTTGCTGTACATACAAGCTCTTTCTTATACCAAACACTGCACAATAATTCTATATACTGCTGCATGTTTCGGCTACCCTTCGTAGCCATCATCAGGACGGTCCGACTCCCTTAAACTACACATCACTCACAGGAATCTCGTCCCAAGCCGTTACTAAAATGGAAGTTATTTGCAAGACAGATGTTTGGAGACAGGCTGTTGTATTTATTATTAACGTACTGTATTGTAATATAATTACATGATTTAAAATATATAAAATTGTTGGTAATATATAGTGACTTGCTGTTGTAAATAATTAATGTACATACTGTACACTGCGTACGTCTGTGAAAAGTGACACCCTGATGATGGCTACGATGGGTAGTCGAAACATGTAGGGGTATATAGAATTATTGTGCAGTGGTTGGTAATAAGAACTTATTAGAAATAATCTCTGTTTATTCTGAGTCATTGGAACGTTGTTAAACAACAGTCCAAATAGCTTTGTTAAATGTTGTGAAAATTCGTGACGTAATGCTAAAAAGCGAAGCTCAGATATTCTGTACCGAGAGCTGCCATCTTGTTCTTGTGTCACTTATCGACTTACCTCAGTTTCAGTGATATTAGTCACCGGCCACCTGCAGTAATGATGCGTTATATCGTCAGTGCGTGTATGTGGTCATCGGTCGTTGTGCGTATTAACAAGTCGTTATAAATTGAGACCACACCAATAAAAAAAGGCAGCTGGAGGTACACAGCGCTCACGTTTGCCGAAGGCTTTCACGCCGTGCCGCTAGATAGCAGCACTGCTCAACGTCAGTGTCTTAGCGTGCAGTAGCGGGCTGTACAAAAACTGAGCTTATATCGTACATATTCAGTGAAATGGCCATATCGAAGTGCAGCTCAAGTGATGTAATGTACAGGGGGGGGGGGCACCGTGATGTAAGTGAAGGTAAGTGTAAAACTGTCATTGTGCTTAAACTATAGTGCAGGGGTGGCCAACTCGCTTAACGTAAGAGCCACATACGATAAACTTCAGATGTTGAGAGCCGCAAGACATCAACAAATATTACACACACTTTTTATTGTTACACGCACATTTTGTTACAACAATTCCTTAAATATATTTACTGCCGTCAACATTAAACTTACGTTTTAATCCAGCGGACTCTCAGTTTATACCAGTAAATATTGTACAGCTTGAAAATAATTTTATTTACCTATTATATGAACTTGTAATGCAAAAAGGAGCTAAGGCAACATATTTCCGCAGCCGCACATTATATGTCAAAGAGCCGCATGTGGCTCGCGAGCCGCTGTTTGATCACCCCTGCTATAATGTGATGAAGAGGTATGGGGGAGTGGAGGTATATCTCCAACTCTTTTAGACCAGCACTGGATGCAAGTATTGAATCAGCTTTCCGCCCCGGCCATTTTACTCCCTGGAATAAAATCTAAACCCGATTACGTGATCATCCAGCCTGTAGTTCAGTCACCAGCTGGTTCAGTCTTAACCAACATTTTGCCACTTTCGGAGTAAACTGGATGGAGGATTAGTCTTATTTGTATGTTTGGTGTTTTAGTACACTGTGCCCCATCTTGCTCCCTAAAAGGTAAAGGTCACCCTAGAACAGGCCATGAAAGCCCAGAGAGGGAACAGAGGTATAGGTCTACTGTTTCTTTAACCTCAGCGCTAATGGGGGTGGGTGGTCAACGCCACGCCCCGGCCGCTTTACCCCCGGGAAAGACCCGGTACCATTCTACAGGAGGCTGGTTTGGCCCCAGGGCCGGTCTGGACGGGTGCTGAAAATCTCGCCCCCACCGGGATTCGATCCCCGGACCGTCCAGCTCATAGCGAGTCGCTATACCGACTGAGCTATCGCGGCCGCATATTGCTCCGTAGCACCAGGACGGCCCGGCGTCATACTAACTGCCATCGTTCTGGTGTAGTGTCGAGAGGCAAATAAAATTGGAAAGGTTGACCTGTGTACGATCAAACACATTTGAATGTCCCCGAATTTGCGGGGAGCGGTGGGGGGGGAGAGGAAAGAGTGGTACTTGAAAATTTAATGCTGTGACATCAGAGTTTTGACACACAGTTTTTAAAACGTTTTCGTTTGTTTGTAGTGATTTTGAATCTGTTTTTTTTTTACGTATAAACTTGAAGAGTAGTTTGAGAGAGTAATGTGTGGTTTGAACACAGATCGAATGTCACAATTTGCCATGCCAATTGGCCTGTCAACAGCACGTAACAAACTTCTGTTTGAAAAATCATCGCTGCTGATCATATTGCGTCTGGTAACAAACACTAGTACAATCCACCGTCAAGTGCTGAGGAGGACGGAGTGTTTGTCTGATGAAAGGCACAGCGGTTACTGTACCAGCTTCAACATTTAAATTCTGCCTTCTGACAACACAGTGTGTTTGTGTGTTCCGTGCGATTAAACAGCGGTTATATCGGTATACAGAAGTAACCGGCAGGTATTTGTGTTCCAGACTGTGATACAGGAATTAATTGTTAGGCGCGTTTGTAGAATTGCGAAAAGCGTCTATACGTCATGTCTGTCTGTCTATCTACATGGAGTAACTCAGGTCCCACTGGACCGATTTTCATGAAATATCATATCTGAGTATTTTTCGAAAATCTGTTGAGACACTTCAAGTTTAATTAAAATCTGACAACAATAACGGGTACTTTACATGAAGACCTATGTACGTTTATGATAATATCTCGCTTAATTCTTCTTAGAATGAGAAATGTTCTAGACAAAAGTTGTAAATAATATCAAAACACACATTTTATGTTCAGTAACTTTTCCCGAAAATCGTGCCGTTTATGAGATAATGTGGAAAAATGTTACAACCAGACAGGCCACATGACAATATTTTACGGCGCATGCGCATTGCATGCTGGATAACTAAGACTAGGGACAACACTTATTGCTTTTTCCACGGCAACAATGGTTTCGCTAACGCGCCTCATTGTTACGTTTATACGTAAATTGCCTTGTTAAACATTATTTAGATAGAATGGAGACGACATTGCTCGGTAAATGCAGTGACTAGGCTACAGAGTGGACGGCCAGGTAACCGGAGGTTCGATTCCCGGCAGAGGAGAGATTTTACTGTGCACCAGAACGATCAGACCAACCCCACAGTACATCCAGCCCTCTGTGCAGTACGCGGCTGGCACACTTTGCCCGGCGCTGAATTACCAGGAACTTGACGGCCACTCAACTGTATTTTCCAAGTTTCAGAATGTGTCAAGGAGCAATACCTCCATTGCCATACATCTTCGTACTTAATTAAACGTGCCGAGATCTTCGGCTGTTTAGATGGACTTCACTCTTCAGAGGGTTAAAATTTTTCAAGAATAATTACTGTCATTTTTGACTGTTCGTGCATTTGTGACTTTTGAACCAGAAACGTGAGATTAATTAAAATTTCACTTTATATTCACCGTGCATCTTTTTATAATTGATTTATTTGTACCAACAAATGCACTAAGACAGTTTTTTCACTGTTTTCTTTATTATTACGTTGCCCCCAATACGCATTTCGGCAGTTATTCTGCCATCATCAGGGGGTATTTTAAGTGAGTTTTTTACATAGACCAATTTTTTTGGTTACGTCATAACAATGAGTCAGTATTTGTTACCACATCGTATAAAATTTTTTTGTAAAATTAGTGGTATTGTTAAGCTGCTAAAAGTTATTAGAATTTTAATTTTTTTATAAAATTAGAATTTTATGACAACCAAAGAATTGGTCTATGTAAAAAACTCACTTAAAATACCCCCTGATGATGGCAGAATAACTGCCGAAATGCGTATTGGGGCATCGTAATAATAAAGAAAACAGTGAAGAAACTGTCTTAGTGCGTTTGTTG
Source organism: Reticulitermes speratus (assembly GCA_021186555.1). Taxonomy (NCBI): domain Eukaryota; kingdom Metazoa; phylum Arthropoda; class Insecta; order Blattodea; family Rhinotermitidae; genus Reticulitermes; species Reticulitermes speratus. Next base: position 2,131,378 of record JAJKFL010000006.1, on the reverse strand, counting down.
GTACAAATAATTTAATTAAAGCTGTTTAAACGGTCAGTCAATGACAGTCATTGCTAAATGTACTTACGTCGTGCGAAGAACAGTTAGTGTAGTGAAGAGAGTCATTGAGCTCATTAATTTTATGTTTCAAAGAGTCAGAGCCGTTAAAAGGGCGCGGTGAGAGAGGCACTTGTGTCAGGGCGCGGTGAGAGAGGCACTTGTCTCAGGGCGCGGTGAGAGAGGCACTTGTCTCAGGGCGCGGTGAGAGAGGCGCTTGTCTCAGGGCGCGGTGAGAGAGGCACTTGTGTCAGGGCGCGGTGAGAGAGGCACTTGTGTCAGGGCGCGGTGAGAGAGGCACTTGTGTCAGGGCGCGGTGAGAGAGGCACTTGTGTCAGGGCGCGGTGAGAGAGGCACTTGTTCTCAGGGCGCGGTGAGAGAGGCACTTGTGTCAGGGCGCGGTGAGAGAGGCACTTGTGTCAGGGCGCGGTGAGAGAGGCACTTGTGTCAGGGCGCGGTGAGAGAGGCGCTTGTGTCAGGGCGCGGTGAGAGAGGCACTTGTGTCAGGGCGCGGTGAGAGAGGCACTTGTTCAGGGCGCGGTGAGAGAGGCCTTGTGTCAGGGCGCGGTGAGAGAGGCACTTGTGTCAGGCGCGGTGAGAGAGGCACTTGTGTCAGGGCGCGGTGAGAGAGGCACTTGTGTCAGGGCGCGGTGAGAGAGGCACTTGTGTCAGGGCGCGGTGAGAGAGGCACTTGTGTCAGGGCGCGGTGAGAGAGGCGCTTGTGTCAGGGCGCGGTGAGAGAGGCACTTGTGTCAGGGCGCGGTGAGAGAGGCCTTGTGTCAGGGCGCGGTGAGAGAGGCACTTGTGTCAGGGCGCGGTGAGAGAGGCACTTGTTCAGGGCGCGGTGAGAGAGGCGACTTGTGTCAGGGCGCGGTGAGAGAGGCGCTTGTGTCAGGGCGCGGTGAGAGAGGCACTTGTGTCAGGGCGCGGTGAGAGAGGCGCTTGTCTCAGGGCGCGGTGAGAGAGGCACTTGTCTCAGGGCGCGGTGAGAGAGGCGCTTGTGTCAGGGCGCGGTGAGAGAGGCACTTGTTCAGGGCGCGGTGAGAGAGGCACTTGTGTCAGGGCGCGGTGAGAGAGGCGCTTGTGTCAGGGCGCGGTGAGAGAGGCCTTGTGTCAGGGCGCGGTGAGAGAGGCACTTGTGTCAGGGCGCGTGAGAGAGGCACTTGTGTCAGGCGCGGTGAGAGAGGCACTTGTGTCAGGGCGCGGTGAGAGAGGCACTTGTGTCAGGGCGCGGTGAGAGAGGCACTTGTGTCAGGGCGCGGTGAGAGAGGCACTTGTGTCAGGGCGCGGTGAGAGAGGCGACTTGTGTCAGGGCGCGGTCAGAGAGGCACTTGTGTCAGGGCGCGGTGAGAGAGGCACTTGTGTCAGGGCGCGGTGAGAGAGGCGCTTGTGTCAGGGCGCGGTGAGAGAGGCACTTGTGTCAGGGCGCGGTGAGAGAGGCACTTGTGTCAGGGCGCGGTGAGAGAGGCCTTGTTCAGGGCGCGGTGAGAGAGGCGACTTGTCTCAGGGCGCGGTGAGAGAGGCACTTGTTCAGGGCGCGGTGAGAGAGGCACTTGTGTCAGGGCGCGGTGAGAGAGGCACTTGTGTCAGGGCGCGGTGAGAGAGGCGCTTGTTCAGGCGCGGTGAGAGAGGCTTGTGTCAGGCGCGGTGAGAGAGGCACTTGTGTCAGGGCGCGGTGAAGAGGCACTGTGTCAGGGCGCGGTGAGAAGGCACTTGTTCAGGGCGCGTGAGAGAGGCACTTGTGTCGGCGCGGTGAGAGAGGCACTTGTGTCAGGGCGCGGTGAGAGAGCACTTGTTCAGGCGCGGTGAGAGAGGCCTTGTTCAGGGCGCGGTGAGAGAGGCCTGTTCAGGGCGCGGTGAAGAGGCGCTTGTTCAGGGCGCGGTGAGAGAGGCACTTGTCTCAGGGCGCGGTGAGAGAGGCACTTGTTCAGGGCGCGTGAGAGAGGCACTTGTCTCAGGGCGCGGTGAGAGAGGCCTTGTCTCAGGGCGCGGTGAGAGAGGCACTTGTTCAGGCGCGGTGAGAGAGGCCTTGTTCAGGCGCGGTGAGAGAGGCACTTGTGTCAGGGCGCGGTGAGAGAGGCACTTGTGTCAGGGCGCGGTGAGAGAGGCCTTGTGTCAGGGCGCGGTGAGAGAGGCACTTGTGTCAGGGCGCGGTGAGAGAGGCACTTGTGTCAGGGCGCGGTGAGAGAGGCACTTGTGTCAGGGCGCGGTGAGAGAGGCACTTGTGTCAGGGCGCGGTGAGAGAGGCCTTGTGTCAGGGCGCGGTGAGAGAGCACTTGTTCAGGGCGCGGTGAGAGAGGCACTTGTGTCAGGGCGCGGTGAGAGAGGCACTTGTTCAGGGCGCGGTGAGAGAGGCCTTGTCTCAGGGCGCGGTGAGAGAGGCACTTGTTCAGGCGCGGTGAGAGAGGCACTTGTTCAGGGCGCGGTGAGAGAGGCCTTGTCTCAGGGCGCGGTGAGAGAGGCACTTGTCTCAGGGCGCGGTGAGAGAGGCACTTGTTCAGGGCGCGGTGAGAGAGGCGCTTGTGTCAGGGCGCGGTGAGAGAGGCGCTTGTGTCAGGGCGCGGTGAGAGAGGCACTTGTGTCAGGGCGCGGTGAGAGAGGCGCTTGTGTCAGGGCGCGGTGAGAGAGGCGCTTGTGTCAGGGCGCGGTGAGAGAGGCACTTGTGTCAGGGCGCGGTGAGAGAGGCACTTGTGTCAGGGCGCGGTGAGAGAGGCGCTTGTGTCAGGGCGGTGAGAGAGGCCTTGTGTCAGGGCGCGGTGAGAGAGGCACTTGTGTCAGGGCGCGGTGAGAGAGGCGCTTGTGTCAGGGCGCGGTGAGAGAGGCACTTGTGTCAGGGCGCGGTGAGAGAGGCACTTGTGTCAGGGCGCGGTGGAGAGAGGCGCTTGTGTCAGGGCGCGGTGAGAGAGGCCTTGTGTCAGGGCGCGGTGAGAGAGGCACTTGTGTCAGGGCGCGGTGAGAGAGGCACTTGTGTCAGGGCGCGGTGGAGAGAGGCGCTTGTCTCAGGGCGCGGTGATAGAGGCACTTGTGTCAGGGCGCGGTGAGAGAGGCACTTGTGTCAGGGCGCGGTGAGAGAGGCACTTGTGTCAGGGCGCGGTGAGAGAGGCGCTTGTCTCAGGGCGCGGTGAGAGAGGCACTTGTGTCAGGGCGCGGTGAGAGAGGCACTTGTGTCAGGGCGCGGTGAGAGAGGCACTTGTGTCAGGGCGCGGTGAGAGAGGCGCTTGTCTCAGGGCGCGGTGAGAGAGGCACTTGTGTCAGGGCGCGGTGAGAGAGGCACTTGTGTCAGGGCGCGGTGAGAGAGGCACTTGTGTCAGGGCGCGGTGAGAGAGGCCTTGTTCAGGGCGCGGTGAGAGAGGCACTTGTCTCAGGGCGCGGTGAGAGAGGACTTGTGTCAGGGCGCGGTGAGAGAGGCACTTGTGTCAGGGCGCGGTGAGAGAGGCACTTGTGTCAGGGCGCGGTGAGAGAGGCACTTGTGTCAGGGCGCGTGAGAGAGGCACTTGTGTCAGGGCGCGGTGAGAGAGGCGCTTGTCTCAGGGCGCGGTGAGAGAGGCACTTGTGTCAGGGCGCGTTGAGAGAGGCACTTGTGTCAGGGCGCGGTGAGAGAGGCGCTTGTCTCAGGGCGCGGTGAGAGAGGCACTTGTCTCAGGGCGCGGTGAGAGAGGCACTTGTGTCAGGGCGCGGTGAGAGAGGCACTTGTGTCAGGGCGCGGTGAGAGAGGCACTTGTGTCAGGGCGCGGTGAGAGAGGCACTTGTGTCAGGGCGCGGTGAGAGAGGCACTTGTGTCAGGGCGCGGTGAGAGAGGCGCTTGTCTCAGGGCGCGGTGAGAGAGGGCACTTGTGTCAGGGCGCGTTGAGAGAGGCACTTGTGTCAGGGCGCGGTGAGAGAGGCGCTTGTCTCAGGGCGCGGTGAGAGAGGCACTTGTCTCAGGGCGCGGTGAGAGAAGCACTTGTCTCAGGGCGCGGTGAGAGAGGCACTTGTCTCAGGGCGCGGTGAGAGAGGCACTTGTCTCAGGGCGCGGTGAGAGAGGCACTTGTGTCAGGGCGCGGTGAGAGAGGCACTTGTCTCAGGGCGCGGTGAGAGAGGCGCTTGTCTCAGGGCGCGGTGAGAGAGGCACTTGTCTCAGGGCGCGGTGAGAGAGGCGCTTGTGTCAGGGCGCGGTGAGAGAGGCGCTTGTGTCAGGGCGCGGTGAGAGAGGCGCTTGTGTCAGGGCGCGGTGAGAGAGGCGCTTGTGTCAGGGCGCGGTGAGAGAGGCGCTTGTGTCAGGGCGCGGTGAGAGAGGCACTTGTCTCAGGGCGCGGTGAGAGAGGCACTTGTGTCAGGGCGCGGTGAGAGAGGCGCTTGTGTCAGGGCGCGGTGAGAGAGGCGCTTGTGTCAGGGCGCGGTGAGAGAGGCACTTGTGTCAGGGCGCGGTGAGAGAGGCGCTTGTGTCAGGGCGCGGTGAGAGAGGCACTTGTGTCAGGGCGCGGTGAGAGAGGCACTTGTGTCAGGGCGCGGTGAGAGAGGCACTTGTGTCAGGGCGCGGTGAGAGAGGCGCTTGTGTCAGGGCGCGGTGAGAGAGGCGCTTGTGTCAGGGCGCGGTGAGAGAGGCACTTGTGTCAGGGCGCGGTGAGAGAGGCGCTTGTCTCAGGGCGCGGTGAGAGAGGCACTTGTCTCAGGGCGCGGTGAGAGAGGCACTTGTGTCAGGGCGCGGTGAGAGAGGCACTTGTGTCAGGGCGCGGTGAGAGAGGCGCTTGTCTCAGGGCGCGGTGAGAGAGGCACTTGTGTCAGGGCGCGGTGAGAGAGGCACTTGTGTCAGGGCGCGGTGAGAGAGGCACTTGTGTCAGGGCGCGGTGAGAGAGGCGCTTGTCTCAGGGCGCGGTGAGAGAGGCACTTGTGTCAGGGCGCGGTGAGAGAGGCACTTGTGTCAGGGCGCGGTGAGAGAGGCACTTGTGTCAGGGCGCGGTGAGAGAGGCGCTTGTCTCAGGGCGCGGTGAGAGAGGCACTTGTCTCAGGGCGCGGTGAGAGAGGCACTTGTGTCAGGGCGCGGTGAGAGAGGCACTTGTGTCAGGGCGCGGTGAGAGAGGCACTTGTGTCAGGGCGCGGTGAGAGAGGCACTTGTGTCAGGGCGCGGTGAGAGAGGCACTTGTGTCAGGGCGCGGTGAGAGAGGCGCTTGTCTCAGGGCGCGGTGAGAGAGGCACTTGTCTCAGGGCGCGGTGAGAGAGGCACTTGTCTCAGGGCGCGGTGAGAGAGGCACTTGTCTCAGGGCGCGGTGAAAGAGGCACTTGTCTCAGGGCGCGGTGAGAGAGGCACTTGTCTCAGGGCGCGGTGAGAGAGGCACTTGTCTCAGGGCGCGGTGAGAGAGGCGCTTGTCTCAGGGCGCGGTGAGAGAGGCACTTGTCTCAGGGCGCGGTGAGAGAGGCACTTGTGTCAGGGCGCGGTGAGAGAGGCGCTTGTCTCAGGGCGCGCAGTGCTGAGGGACGCAGAAAAGAAAAGTGTTTTTGTGGTTTTGAATTGTATTTTAAACTCTCACTTATGCATTATAGTTGACTAAAATAGTGTGTTAGTATTTTTTTTTGTTATTTGCCTACTTACCCTTTTACCAAAATAACTACTATGAAAGTATTGGGGGGGGGGGGGAATTCTTGCCTAGGGCGCAAAAAATTAGCTAGATACGTTGCTGTTCAGAATTAAGATATTTTATGGAAATCGCGATGTCTAATCTTCACCAAAATTAAACCACCTGCCTTGGGGGGCCACAGAATTATCTCTCAAAATCAAAAATGTCACCAGATAATAATTTCATGGTCCCTGCTTCGAACTATTCTTATGAGGAGGACGAGCGGGCGGAAGCTGGGAACGTTCGAACAAATTTATATTTTAATTTACCCCGAATTTAAAAATTCTTCCAAACAGAAGTTACCTAAGTCACTTCAGCTGGCAGTTGATTGATTAATAATCGGTTTTAGTTAATTTTTTAGTGTTTATGTTAATTGATTGTAACATTTATGGTGACGTTGTTAATTACTGACGATGCATATTTAGTTATGGCTGTTTAAAGTAAGATATTAAAGTCCTGTAAAAAAATTCTGTAGTGAAAACGCTAGCTTGTCATCCAAGAAATCTGAGAATGCCTTCATGAGGGCAGTTTGGAGTGTCAGACCTTGCGGGGGCCCACGTCTTGCCAAAATGTGACTAACTGTGCAGTAAGCACACTGTTACAGGTTGAATTTGTTGCCGTGAAATTAGAAATTAATTAAGGCAAAACACATACAAACAAGCTAGCTAGCTAACTAACTAACTAACTAACTAACTAACTAACCCCTCAGCTCGTCAAGGAATTCCTCACATTTTTGGAACCTCAAGATTTACTACCATTTTCACAACAGCCCACGAATTGTCTCTTTCCTGAGCTAGATTAGTCCAATCCATTCCCTCCCAACCAATTTCTTTAAGATCCATTTTAATATTCTCCCATCTACCACCAAGTCTTCCAGTTTCTCTTATTCTTTCAGGTTTCCCCATAAATATCCTATATGCATTTCCCTTCTCCCCATAGGTGCTACATGTGTTGCCCATCTCATTCTCCTCCACGTGTTCATCTCATTATTACACATGTACACGTGGGTGTGGTTTGTTATTCTATATGAATTCCCCTTCTCCCCATAGGTGCTACATGTGTTGTCCATCTCATTCTCCTCCACGTGTTCACCTCATTATTACACATGTACACGTGGGTGTGGTTTGTTATTCTATATGAATTCCCCTTCTCCCCATAGGTGCTACATGTGTTGCCCATCTCATTCTCCTCCACGTGTTCATCTCATTATTACACATGTACACGTGGGTGTGGTTTGTTATTCTATATGAATTCCCCTTCTCCCCATAGGTGCTACATGTGTTGCCCATCTCATTCTCCTCCACGTGTTCACCTCATTATTACACATGTACACGTGTGTGCGGTTTGTGTGTAAACGTCGTGTTTGATAACTGCGTGCTGACGGGAATTCTGAGCGTAACAGGAGAATGGAGAAAACTGTACAATGAGGAGCTTCAGCATTTGTACCTCTAACAAGACATTATCAGAAGGAACAAATGAAGAAAGATGACATGGGCGGTACATGTAGCATGCATGGGAGAGAAGGAAAAAATCCAAACAGGAGTTTTGTTAGTAAAATCTGAAGGAAAGAAGTTCTTGAAAGACCTAGGCATAGAGAGAGGATAAAATTACAATGGATCTTCCAGACAGAATGGGAGTTTGTGGATTGGATTCATTTGGCTCACGATAGGGAGGGAACAGTAATAGTTTAAACTTGTTAATGGACCTTCTTAGCTGCACAAATTTGAGGGAATTTAATTTGAAGTAATTCCGTTGTGTTGTTTGTAACAAATCAAGACACAATCCGCCCAAACACAACTATGTACCATTTATTACACAACAAAAAGTGCCGACCGCTCAGGTCATCTTTAGATTCACAATTCTTATTTTTTTTAGAAACTAAAATAATCAGATGCCGATCCCAGTGGCCGCGCGGTCAAAGGCGTGGGTCTACGGCCGCTCGCTTACTGGGATTGCGGGTTCGAATCCCACCGGGGGCATGGATGTCTGTCTGTTGTGAGTGTTGTGTGTTGTCAGGTAGAGGTCTCTGCGACGAGCTGATCACTCGTCCAGAGGAGTCCTACCGAGTGTGGTGTGTCTGAGTGTGATCGTGAAGCCTCGAAAAAAAATGAGGCGGCCTAGGCCCCCCAAGGGGCTGTCGAGCGATTAAAAAAAAATCAGACAAATGATAAAAGCACTGTCAATGATAGTTGTATATTGAACGCTGTAGTACAGTGCGACCTTGAGTGAGGGCAGCACCGTGCAACGATCGATGTCTTCTGTATGTAAACAAGTTGTCAAGCATTTCGTAAGCAGTCCAAGGCCAACCCGTGCAGCGTGTAGATGTAACATAAACAGCTGAGACAAATGTGAGTACTAATTTCACTGTTTTGATTTTTTTAATTTGAATTTCAATTTAAGTTCGTTACTAACGAAAAACACATTTTCATTATCACGCACTTGCTGTAGGCAGTAAGCTAGCTACCAACCCACACATCATTTAACAGCTCCTAGTTGAAACTTTGAATGATTCTGCAATGACTTACTGACTGATGAACGCGCTGTGACAAATTGTAGCTACAAAATAAGCTAATATTAATACAAAATGTTTGTAATAGTATGATAGAATTTTCTCCACGCATATTTTCGGATTTTAACGATAACAATTTTAACATTCATATTACGTTTTAATGCGGCACGCGGTGGCGCAGTTGGTTGAGGCACTGCGCTACAACCGGAAGGTCGCGGGTTTGATTCGCGATGGTGTTATGTAATTTTTCATTAACATAATGTTTCTGTCGCACTATGACCCTGGGGTCGACTCAGCCTCTAACAGAAATGAGTACCAGGAATATTTCCTGGGGGCAAAGGCGGCCGGTGCGTAGGGCTGACAACCTTACCACCTTCTTGTACCGATTGTCTATAAATCTGTGAGCCTCAACCTCCTGGAGCCCTAAGGGCCTGTCCAGGCCTGTAATGGGTTGCTTTTATTACGTTTTAATGACTTTTATTAATTTCTAAATTGGTTTTGAAAAAGTATAATTTATCTGAGTACTAATCGGTCGAAACATTTTATTCTGTTGTAAAAGTGGAACGTAGTGTGTTTGGAAGGATTTTAGTCTTGATTTTTAGGATTTCTTGAGCGGTGAGGACTCGTGTCTTCTTACGCAGGTCCTTCTAATGCAGTTTAGGTAACACTAATATTTCAAATGTTGTCATTGCATAACAACCAGTGTATGTTCATTCTGTAGTCTGTCTTACGACAGGTCCGTAGCCTCTTCATTCTGTAGTCTGTCTTACGACAGGTCCGTAGCCTCTTCATTCTGTAGTCTGTCTTACGACAGGTCCGTAGCCTCTTCATTCTGTAGTCTGTCTTACGACAGGCCGTAGCCTCTTCATTCTGTAGTCTGTCTTACGACAGGTCCGTAGCCTCTTCATTCTGTAGTCTGTCTTACGACAGGTCCGTAGCCTCTTCATTCTGCAGTCTGTCTTACGACAGGTCCGTAGCCTCTTCATTCTGTAGTCTGTCTTACGACAGGTCCGTAGCCTCTTCATTCTGTAGTCTGTCTTACGACAGGTCCGTAGCCGCTTCATTCTGTAATCTGTCTTACGACAGGTCCGTAGCCTCTTCATTCTGTAGTCTGTCTTACACAGGTCCGTAGCCTCTTCATTCTGCAGTCTGTCTTACGACAGGTCCGTAGCCTCTTCATTCTGTAGTCTGTCTTACGACAGGTCCGTAGCCTCTTCATTCTGAGTCTGTCTTACGACAGGTCCGTAGCCTCTTCATTCTGTAGTCTGTCTTACGACAAGGTCCGTAGCCTCTTCATTCTGTAGTCTGTCTTACGACAGGTCCGTAGCCTCTTCATTCTGCAGTCTGTCTTACGACAGGTCCGTAGCCTCTTCATTCTGTAGTCTGTCTTACGACAGGTCCGTAGCCTCTTTATTCTGTAGTCTGTCTTACGACAGGTCCGTAGCCTCTTCATTCTGCTAGTCTGTCTTACGACAGGTCCGTAGGCCTCTTTCATTCTGTAGTCTGTCTTACGACAGGTCCGTAGCCTCTTCATTCTGCAGTCTGTCTTAGACGACAGTCCGTAGCATCTCTCTTCATTCTGTAGTCTGTCTTACGACAGGTCCGTAGCCTCTTCATTCTGTAGTCTGTCTTACGGACAGGTCCGTAGCCTCTTCATTCTGCAGTCTGTCTTACGACAAGTCCGTAGCCTCTTCATTCTGTAGTCTGTCTTACGACAGGGCCGTAGCCTCTTCATTCTGTAGTCTGTCTTACGACAGTCCGTAGCCTCTTCATTCTGTAGTCTGTCTTACGACAGTCCGTAGCCTCTTCATTCTGAGTCTGTCTTACGACAGGTCCGTAGCCTCTTCATTCTGTAGTCTGTCTTACGACAGTCCGTAGCCTCTTCATTCTGCAGTCTGTCTTACTGACAGGTCCGTAGCCTCTTCATTCTGTAGTCTGTCTTACGACAGGTCCGTAGCCTCTTCATTCTGCAGTCTGTCTTACGACAAGTCCGTAGCCTCTTCATTCTGTAGTCTGTCTTACGACAGGTCCGTAGCCTCTTCATTCTGCAGTCTGTCTTACGACAGTCCGTAGCCTCTTCATTCTGTAGTCTGTCTTACGACAGGTCCGTAGCCTCTTCATTCTGAGTCTGTCTTACGACAAGTCCGTAGCCTCTTCATTCTGAGTCTGTCTTACGACAAGTCCGTAGCCTCTTCATTCTGTAGTCGTCTACGACAGTCCGTACTCTCATCCGTAGCCTCTTCAAGTGTCACACAGTCGATCTAGTTCTCACACAGTGCGATCTAGTCTCTTCCTCTTTCAATTTCAGTATCTTTCTTTCCTTTAGGTCATCCAGTAGCTGCTTACGTCTTCTCCTCGTCTCCGTCATTTCTATCCTTCCCTCTAACTTTCCTTCAATCACCTGTTTCAGAAGGCAGTTTCTACGCAAGATGTGACCAATCCAGTTAGCCTTTCTTCTTTTTATTGTATGTACGATATTCCTCTCCTCCTTGACTCTGTGTAATACTTCTTCATTTCTCACACGATCGGTCCAACTGATCAGTGTATGTACTATGTGCAAATGTAACAAGTGTTGATACAGACTGAGTTTTGGCTGTCACGGTCGAGGACTGTGCCAAGTGACCCAACGGATAAAGGAAACCTAACGAATTAGCAAAATTTTATGGAGGAATATTGTTCTTAAGAAACTGATATTTACCGAAGTACTAAAGAAATTCTGCCCTTATTGCAAACTCAGGGTTTCAATATCTTGTTCACGCAAATGTATTGTAAATTGTGACGATGTATGGGGGGCATGGAGAATGTCGGTACAGTTGCCATATTTCAGGAATGAAAAGGAAGACTGTGAGGTACGTGAAATATGTTGGGCGTGGTGAGTGGTGAAGATGCAGAGGATTGTAGCCATATGTTGTGCAAAAATTCAATATGCACGTCACAGAAGACATCGTGTTGTGCTTACCAACACGAGCACGTCAATGTTGTTTGTGGAGACCGCTGTGACAATCACATGAAAGCTCTGTGGGCAGAACGTTGGAGAGTTCTTTGATGTTAAACGACGTTTTACGTATAATTACGTCAGTGTTTTAAGGATATCAATGCTGGACACATGTTTCGACGGAACGTGGTTACAACACCTAACAGGCATTTTGAGAAATGACGTTGGGGTATGGAGAAGTGAATTATCAGCTGAACACAGCAATGGAGACAAAAAGAGCTCGTTTTAAATGACGTCAAAAGAAACAAAAGACAAACCAGGTTACCGTAAGAGTGCAGAAAGCAGCTCAGAAGGTGTTTCTTCATCACAAAATTATAAAATTTTGTTTGTAGGATTATAACTTAAAAATGTTCTACAAAACCTTATTTTTTTTAGTTGTTTATTGAATTTCTCATGTGTAAAGGTAAAGGTAAAGGTCTCCCTAGAATAGACCATGAAAACCCTGAGGAGGAGTAGAGGTATAGCTCTACTCTTTCTTTAACAATCGTCATAATAATCAGTGGGGCTATACGACAGCCCCCCGTATATGCCTTCATGGTGTGGACAGGGAAAAACTGTACCTTTTTTTACATTTTTTTCCTTATTATTATTATATTATTATTATTATTATTTTGAGCTCTATTTATGCTTCGTAATACAAACGGTGCTTTTGTAACGAGTACCTCTTGGCAATCACTGAACGGATTGTAGTGAAAATATTTGATGATACATTCCAAGTTTGGTTAAAATCGGGCAACAGTAAGAAACGCTTTGTTTGAAGATATGTTAAAAGTTCCTGTGTGCATCTGGAGGCCTAACTCGCTGTATGTTTATCGGAGCGAAAAATGTTTGGAAAAGAAGTTGTGGAGAAAAATAAAAAGTATTTTCTCTTAAACACACTTTCTTTTGAAAGTTTTCCGATTTTCAGATTTTTTTTTTAAACGGAGAAACGGAGCCAGAATGAAGTTCTGTATTCTTAATAGCATCTTAACACCGCAATTTGGGGGATGGAATTTTTCATGAGGCACTTCCGTTCCGTTGTCCACGGGTTTGCGCACCAATTTTGCGTCTCCTGATAAGTTTTATCTGATATTGTTCTTATTATGCCGTTGTAGAGAGATGTACACGTGTCGCGGATGATAACAGCTTTATGTGCACCTCTCTTACACGCAAATCGCACAACAAATGTCTAAAGTACGGATATAAATTAATTTACGACGTTCAGTAAATTATGACTTCGACTGGCCGATTTTCATGAAACTCTCCGTCGCTCAGTGCGTTCCTATCGGCATCTACTACACAGAATTGTACCCAAATCGGACACTTTTTTTACGCCGTTGTGAAGTATGAATTTTACTACACCGATTTTCACGAAAATCTTAACTCCTAACGACATCAGTTTGAGAGTTGAGTATAGAACTGAACTCAGATCGGTCAAGAAATGTGGATAGTACTGGTACAAATTCATTTACGCCGTTTAGTTAAAGTACGAATCTCAATTAAGAGATTTTTACGAAATTCGCGCATGCTTCACAACTAAAGAACTCTTATACCGAATTTCACGAAAAAACGAAGTTTAGACCCTGATATTTAGGCTATTTTCACCTCGTAAAGAACGCTTAAAATTCAGTCCGTACCGCGCAGTAAACACACTCCGTCTCAGTTATACAAACCAGTCAGTTAATGCTGTACAGTGAAATAATCGCTGTTTGTTCTGAGATCCACACAAAACACATAAATACAGTCCGTACCGCGCAGTAAACACACTCCGTCTCAGTTATACAAACCAGTCAGTTAATGTTGTACAGTGAAATAATCGCTGTTTGTTCTGAGATCCACACAAAACACATAAATACAGTCCGTACCGCGCAGTAAACACACTCCGTCTCAGTTATACAAACCAGTCAGTTAATGTTGTACAGTGAAATAATCGCTGTTTGTTCTGAGATCCACACAAAACACATAAATACAGTCCGTACCGCGCAGTAAACACACTCCGTCTCAGTTATACAAACCAGTCAGTTAATGCTGTACAGTGAAATAATCGCTGTTTGTTCTGAGATCCACACAAAACACATAAATACAGTCCGTACCGCGCAGTAAACACACTCCGTCTCAGTTATACAAACCAGTCAGTTAATGTTGTACAGTGAAATAATCGCTGTTTGTTCTGAGATCCACACAAAACACATAAATACAGTCCGTACCGCGCAGTAAACACACTCCGTCTCAGTTATACAAACCAGTCAGTTAATGTTGTACAGTGAAATAATCGCTGTTTGTTCTGAGATCCACACAAAACACATAAATACAGTCCGTACCGCGCAGTAAACACACTCCGTCTCAGTTATACAAACCAGTCAGTTAATGCTGTACAGTGAAATAATCGCTGTTTGTTCTGAGATCCACACAAAACACATAAATACAGTCCGTACCGCGCAGTAAACACACTCCGTCTCAGTTATACAAACCAGTCAGTTAATGCTGTACAGTGAAATAATCGCTGTTTGTTCTGAGATCCACACAAAACACATAAATACAGTCCGTACCGCGCAGTAAACACACTCCGTCTCAGTTACAAACCAGTCAGTTAATGCTGTACAGTGAAATAATCGCTGTTTGTTCTGAGATCCACACAAAACACACAAATACACTGTGTGAGCAAAATGTATTTTTTTATTTTTATACGATATGGCATATATGGTTACCACTGTGCTGTAAAGCGCTACAGCTGAAGCTGCTCTATCAACCTGTAGCACATCCCTTCTCAGCAGAAGGTCCCCTGTCAGTGCCGCTCGTCCTACGCAGCCAATATGTATGCAAATGAAGGTTTTTAGTAAATAATTCAGCCTTCAGTTATGCTGCCTAATTTAGCGGAATTAATTTCTGCTGAAGATAATTTGATTCCTTGCTGATTACAGCCTCAGAAAGCAGAAGATGGAGCCAGATCACGTGACCATAAAATCGGCATCTTTTTTTTTTTCATATAGGCCACAGTGGGACCACATTTACAGCAATAAAATTTCGTCTATACATACATACATACATACATACAGAACCTACACTTTATATACATTTACAGGTTGTCTTTTCTGTTAGCTTTCACTTCAATGTTGCCACAGGCTTTGAACATGCTTCATCTTGTGTAATGTCACGTTACGTTAGGTCAAACCGTCGTACAAACGCCCTTTCACCCGTTACACAGTGTTGCTGGTATCATGTCGCACGATCAGTTAAACCCTGTCCTAGTAAGCTCTAGGTCTCTGTCTTTCCCGAATTTTCGACAATTCCCTAGGGTAAGACAAAAAAAGGTACAGAAGAAGTCTTCCTGGATAACAACGAGAACGATCAGAACTTTCCTATCAGCAGTTAATCCTTTGTAGTTCGTTCGTTCTACCACCAGATGCAGCTGTAAGCAGTCTGCCTCTGAAACAAGAAGACGCCAACATGACAAATGTTTAAAAAATTGCACGAGGAAATATACCAAGGTTGGAAAAACGGGAAAACGACTGTAAAATTGTTTTTTTTTATTCTTTTAATGTCTGAGGACTTTACGGCCTTAAAACATGTCAGGTTTTGGGAGTATTTTTTATAAAATGTTTCTTTCGTCTTTGGTTCACTTCCAAATGTTCCTTATGATCTTCTTAGTCCAGATTTCTTTGTTCCCTGCCACGCCCAGACCAGCGTTGCAATTCTGCCAGACACCTATTAAATGTTTATCGAGTTTGAACTGGCTGGCGCACGGACCTATCCACGCACTACATTTAATCGCTGTATGAATGGAGAGTTACGTCACTGCCGTCTTTACTCTTTTGAATTACATGTCTTTAGAGCTCGCTTGTAAGGTGTTAAATCAGTTGTCAGTTTTCACTTGCCCACAGTATAAGCCTGAGGTTCCGTTTCTCTTCTAAACTGCTTTAAGGTTCTGATTTGACCTCATACGATGGAATCACAAGCTACCGTGCTTCGTGCGGCGATAAAACGAACACCCTGTACATCATGTTGCTATAACCTGAAGGTCACATATATATTTTTTTTTGGAGAAGGGCCCCGCAGCAGATGCTACGGACGCACCGCAGCCTTGAGGCTTATTGTGCAACCCTGTGATGAAGATGATAAGTTTTTTCCGTGTAATGGAGCACCGGTGGAATGAAATTGACAGGGGAAAACCGAAGTACTCGGGTAAAAACCTGTCGCAGTGCCACTTTGTCCACCACAAATCCCATATCGACTGACCCGCGATCTAACCTGGGTCTCTGCGGTGAAGGTCACTGCTTACGCCGTTCGTAATGATTTTTGCTTACGCCCATTTGGCTAGCCGAAGGTTGTAATTAGCTTTACATCACTTGTAACAAAGTTGTGGGTTATGGGATGACACCGTGCAGTGTGGTAGGATGGTAGCACCGTTTCGGAGGCAAATGCTGCCTCCATCTTCAGAGTAGCTATTTGGGACAGTTATGTTTCTTGAAAGCTTCCTAACCACCTACCAGACTACACGGTGTGACCTTCACACCTCATGCTGTCGTTTACGGGCATAATGCTCACAGTTTGAGTAACTCTGAACATTGCTGTCTTACGAGATGTGACGCCGTGTAGTCTGGTAGAAACGTACCGACGTTTCAGAGGATCTTGCTGACCGCATGTGTCATGAAGACAGAAATATCATGTGAAACGTCCTTACACTTATACCAGACTACACGGCGTCACACCCCGGAGTACATGAGTCATGTGACCGCTTTTAAAACCTCAACTGTCACTGAATCAAAAAGGCTTCTTGTTCGTTTGATCAGATTATGTAACAATGCTGTTACAACTGCAGAGACCTGCATTATCGACTGAGATGGGAAAGGCGTAATGGACATTGAATGAGAGTTAGGAGGAACGTCGCCGTGGCCTATTTCGAGGTCCTGTCCTGTTATTATACTTCGTGGTCAGTTTCGGGACTACGATGTGAAGTAAACAGTGTCACTGGCCTGTGACGTCAGCGTGCTGCGCCTCGCCAGCCGACGTTTCGTGTTTTTAACGTCACTCTTGTGCACCCAAACCGCTGACAGGCGTCGTTTTACTATACGTTATAGCCCATTGGCGTCGACACTTTGCGACGGGGTTGGGCTTTGGCCTGAAGTCTAGCTGGGCTGTGTTCCGCTTACAGGCATCCCAAATTTAACGTAAATGTTATTAATTATGCCGTGTTTTTATTAATTGTCGTTGTGCTGTTAGTGTAGACGGTAGGCTGTGGGCCGGGATTCGATTCCCAGCGGGAACAAATTTTTATATTCGTCAACGCCTCCAGATCGGCTCTGGGGTCCATCTAGCCTCGCGTCTAACGGTTACCGGAGACTCTTTCGTCAAAGGTAAATCAGCCGGAGTGTGAGCTGACTACTCACCATCGAATGCTGAGGTTAAGAATTAGTGGAGTTGTACCCCTATTACAATCAGATGATAAGGACCGTGAACGTAGCTATTTATTGGACAGATTTCGGCTTGATATCTGTTAAGCCATCTTCAGGCTGAAGCAGTAAATCATAGAAGAGGAAAACCGTGCAAATCTATACAGGGTGATTCAGAAAGAAAGGTCAATATTTTGGAAGGTGATAGTATCGGTCAATGTGAGAAAAAAACTTCATATGGACGTATGTCGGATCTGAATGGTTACCGACATAGAGCTGTTTGAATCTACAGACGTAACTACGTTAGGTTTTGTTTGTGGGGTTCGATGAAGAGCGAAGTTTACAAAAGAGACGAATTGCTCGCTCGCATTTTGGATGCTGCTGCCTGCATAACGAAACGTGAAGATCAACTCAGACGAACAACACGCGATCTTCGCACACGAGTTGCAGAGTGCACTGAGGTTGACGGTGGGATTTTGGAACATTTATTGTGAACTGTAATAAATTTGTCGTTTTAGCATTAAACCAAAACCAAAATAAAATTAACAGTAAGTAATTTACCTTTCTTCATTACCATTCACAATGTTTTTGTATTGTACATTCAAACAGCTCTATCTCGGTAACCATTCACAATTAGACACATGTTCATAAGACCGTTTTTTTCTCACAATCACCGATACTATCAACTCCCAAAATATTGACCTTTGCTCCGGAATCACCCTGTATATATTTATATTAAATGATAATTCAGATCTCATTTTTTTAATTTTTTGACAATTAGCATCATATCAGTAGGTCAAATATGTCAAAATTATTAAAATCATAAAGTTATTACAGTTATGTTTATGCAATGTATATTATAGCCGATCTCAGTGGCCGCGCGGTCTAAGGCGTGGGTCTGCGGCCGCTCGATGGCTGGGATTGCGGGTTCGAATCCCGCTGGAGTCATGGATGTCTGTCTGTTGTGAGTGTTGTGTGTTGTCAGGTAGAGGTCTCTGCGACGGGCTGATCACTCGTACAGAGGAGTCCTACCGAGTGTGGTGTGTCTGAGTGTGATCGTGAAGCCTTGATAATGAGGCGGTCTTGGCCCCCAAGGGGCTGTCGAGCCATAGGAAAACATGTATATTATTTCGGATAGGGCTCGCTGCTATCGTCTGTGCATCCAGGGTACGTTCTACATAAACGTTCCGAAATAAGAAGAAAAAATTTCGGAGTAGATAAAGATTTTGTAATTATTATACATTAAGCCATCGTGGTTTTAGCTTACGTGACTGGAGGGGAAATGAAAGGGAAGTACATTAGAGAGGGGGAATGTAACCGTTCGAGGGGGATGTGGTGGGGTGTCGATAGGTGGGACTGCTTTCAGTGGCCTCAAATTTGGATCCAGTTTTTTACTAAAGGACGCCAGTTAATGACCATGTTAAACACGATTAAATTTATGCTGCAGTTAGTTCTAAATCATCAGTGGATGTAGCAGCCAGCTAGTTCCGTCACGTCATCAGCTCTATAATCACGGTGTAATGCGTTTATTAGGCACCCAGGCGAGCTGCATAGGCAACACGTGACAGTGTAGCACACAAATAGGCGTGCCTTTGGCAGGATTTGAACCTACCGCCTATGGGTATCGTTTTAGATTTGAAATTGAGATCATAAACCGAAAACATGTGACATATATTTTGTACTATTGGCAGCAGTGGCGTCGCTTGGTGATAAGATTCTAAAGTATCAAAGTGATCGCTTTATGCATTATGTTGAACTTATATGTTTTTCTATGTCGTCAGGCAGGCAGAACGAAAGAAAATGCCAGAAGAATTTTGTTATGATTATGATTATTATGGAAATGAACGTGTCTAGGTCAGTCGTTCAGTTGTTTGATGATTGCATGCCAAGTACTGTGGTTGTGAAATCTTGAAGGATAAATGTTAAACCTTAAAACACTGCGGTCACTATATGCATCACATTCTTGAATATTCAGAAGCCCTTAATTGCACAAAACACACACTGTATGTATTTATGTGTTTTGTGTGGATCTCAGAACAAACAGCGATTATTTCACTGTACAGCATTAACTGACTGGTTTGTATAACTGAGACGGAGTGTGTTTACTGCGCGGTACGGACTGTATTTATGTGTTTTGTGTGGATCTCAGAACAAACAGCGATTATTTCACTGTACAGCATTAACTGACTGGTTTGTATAACTGAGACGTAGTGTGTTTACTGCGCGGTACGGACTGTATTTATGTGTTTTGTGTGGATCTCAGAACAAACAGCGATTATTTCACTGTACAGCATTAACTGACCGGTTTGTATAACTGAGACGGAGTGTGTTTACTGCGCGGTACGGACTGTATTTATGTGTTTTGTGTGGATCTGAGAACAAACAGCGATTATTTCACTGTACAGCATTAACTGACTGGTTTGTATAACTGTGACGGAGTGTGTTTACTGCGCGGTACGGACTGTATTTATGTGTTTTGTGTGGATCTCAGAACAAACAGCGATTATTTCACTGTACAGCATTAACTGACTGGTTTGTATAACTGAGACGGAGTGTGTTTACTGCGCGGTACGGACTGTATTTATGTGTTTTGTGTGGATCTCAGAACAAACAGCGATTATTTCACTGTACAGCATTAACTGACTGGTTTGTATAACTGAGACGTAGTGTGTTTACTGCGCGGTACGGACTGTATTTATGTGTTTTGTGTGGATCTCAGAACAAACAGCGATTATTTCACTGTACAGCATTAACTGACCGGTTTGTATAACTGAGACGGAGTGTGTTTACTGCGCGGTACGGACTGTATTTATGTGTTTTGTGTGGATCTGAGAACAAACAGCGATTATTTCACTGTACAGCATTAACTGACTGGTTTGTATAACTGTGACGGAGTGTGTTTACTGCGCGGTACGGACTGTATTTATGTGTTTTGTGTGGATCTCAGAACAAACAGCGATTATTTCACTGTACAGCATTAACTGACTGGTTTGTATAACTGAGACGGAGTGTGTTTACTGCGCGGTACGGACTGTATTTATGTGTTTTGTGTGGATCTCAGAACAAACAGCGATTATTTCACTGTACAGCATTAACTGACTGGTTTGTATAACTGAGACGGAGTGTGTTTACTGCGCGGTACGGACTGTATTTATGTGTTTTGTGTGGATCTGAGAACAAACAGCGATTATTTCACTGTACAACATTAACTGACTGGTTTGTATAACTGAGACGGAGTGTGTTTACTGCGCGGTACGGACTGTATTTATGTGTTTTGTGTGGATCTCAGAACAAACAGCGATTATTTCACTGTACAACATTAACTGACTGGTTTGTATAACTGAGACGGAGTGTGTTTACTGCGCGGTACGGACTGTATTTATGTGTGTTGTGTGGATCTCAGAACAAACAGCGATTATTTCACTGTACAACATTAACTGACTGGTTTGTATAACTGAGACGGAGTGTGTTTACTGCGCGGTACGGACTGTATTTATGTGTTTTGTGTGGATCTCAGAACAAACAGCGATTATTTCACTGTACAACATTAACTGACTGGTTTGTATAACTGAGACGGAGTGTGTTTACTGCGCGGTACGGACTGTATTTATGTGTTTTGTGTGGATCTGAGAACAAACAGCGATTATTTCACTGTATAACATTAACTGACTGGTTTGTATAACTGAGACGGAGTGTGTTTACTGCGCGGTACGGACTGTATTTATGTGTTTTGTGTGGATCTCAGAACAAACAGCGATTATTTCACTGTATAACATTAACTGACTGGTTTGTATAACTGAGACGGAGTGTGTTTACTGCGCGGTACGGACTGTATTTATGTGTTTTGTGTGGATCTGAGAACAAACAGCGATTATTTCACTGTATAACATTAACTGACTGGTTTGTATAACTGAGACGGAGTGTGTTTACTGCGCGGTACGGACTGTATTTATGTGTTTTGTGTGGATCTCAGAACAAACAGCGATTATTTCACTGTATAACATTAACTGACTGGTTTGTATAACTGAGACGGAGTGTGTTTACTGCGCGGTACGGACTGTATTTATGTGTTTTGTGTGGATCTCAGAACAAACAGCGATTATTTCACTGTACAACATTAACTGACTGGTTTGTATAACAGACGGAGTGTGTTTACTGCGCGGTACGAGATGAATTTTTAATATTTGTATGAACTTCATACTTCAGGGATTTACGTGGATTATGAGTTTAGAATTAAGAATTGGTAAGAAGAATGGAGTGACATATATTAAGGCAGGGGTGCACAAATCCCGGGAAGAATAAATTTTGTACGGTGGCGCCTAATATTTGTGGGCCCTCAGTGTGGAACTTGCTTCGTGTCACCATTCTGACACCTGGAATTTTGAGATAATTCCTACATGTTTTAACATTTGTACACCCCTGTGTTAAGGTATTATGTACTTATTAATCCGTAAGAACTGACAAAAATCACGATACAACTCAGTGTAATCGGCTGTTGCTTTACAATGTTGCTGTTGTTAATACGTACACAAGTGATTCACGATGTTCAGTTCCTCAAAAAATAAGCGTTCATTTGAGGATGCGTTATGTTTCTCATCCTCCGTGTGTAAATGCTCCCTTAGCACACCCCCCCTCCCCACCTCACCCTTCATCCTGTTAATTACTCTCATTGGCTCGCTCTGAGGTCTCTAAAGTCTGCCATTACGGCAGTTCCGCTTGATATATGTACACATACGTTTTATGTCTGTTTACAGACGGCCAAAAAGTGGGGCAGCAGTGGCGGAGTTGGGGAGAGCTTAGTGTTCATGTGTGTGGCTGTTCGCCTAACGTGCAGTAGCAAGGTGTGATGAGCTTAGCTGTAGTTATGCCTTGTTGTTGCTATAGATACTGTTGCTTATAACTTACAAGAAACTGCATTCACATACCCACCGTACGTTGAGATCTGCGCTCTGGGACCGCCAGGTTGTCCCGAAACGTCGGTACGGAACTACCATTCTACGTTGCGGAAAATCCCAGAAGAGAGCAGATCTCATTTACAGCGCGGTGAAAGCCTGAAATGACGCGCTGTACGTTCATTAGCCATTTAAGGACCAATATTAACACGAATTATATATGAAGATACAGTCCGTACCGCGCAGTAAACACACACCGTCTCAGTTATACAAACCAGTCAGTTAATGTTGTACAGTGAAATAATCGCTGTTTGTTCTGAGATCCACACAAAACACATAAATACAGTCCGTACCGCGCAGTAAACACACTCCGTCTCAGTTATACAAACCAGTCAGTTAATGTTGTACAGTGAAATAATCGCTGTTTGTTCTGAGATCCACACAAAACACATAAATACAGTCCGTACCGCGCAGTAAACACACTCGTCTCAGTTATACAAACCAGTCAGTTAATGTTGTACAGTGAAATAATCGCTGTTTGTTCTGAGATCCACACAAAACACATAAATACAGTCCGTACCGCGCAGTAAACACACTACGTCTCAGTTATACAAACCAGTCAGTTAATGTTGTACAGTGAAATAATCGCTGTTTGTTCTGAGATCCACACAAAACACATAAATACAGTCCGTACCGCGCAGTAAACACACTACGTCTCAGTTATACAAACCAGTCAGTTAATGTTGTACAGTGAAATAATCGCTGTTTGTTCTGAGATCCACACAAAACACATAAATACAGTCCGTACCGCGCAGTAAACACACTACTCTCTATAAACCAGTCAGTTAATGTTCAGAATAATCGCTGTTGTCTAATCCACAAAACACATAAATACGTCGTACGCGCAGTAACACACTACTCTCATTAACCAGTTAATGTACAGTGAAATAATCGCTGTTTGTTCTGAGATCCACACAAAACACATAAATACAGTCCGTACCGCGCAGTAAACACAATCCGTCTCAGTTATACAAACCAGTCAGTTAATGCTGTGCAGTGAAATAATCGCTGTTTGTTCTGAGATCCACACAAAACACATAAATACAGTCCGTACCGCGCAGTAAACACACTCCGTCTCAGTTATACAAACCAGTCAGTTAATGCTGTACAGTGAAATAATCGCTGTTTGTTCTGAGATCCACACAAAACACATAAATACAGTCCGTACCGCGCAGTAAACACACTCCGTCTCAGTTATACAAACCAGTCAGTTAATGTTGTACAGTGAAATAATCGCTGTTTGTTCTGAGATCCACACAAAACACATAAATACAGTCCGTACCGCGCAGTAAACACACTCCGTCTCAGTTATACAAACCAGTCAGTTAATGTTGTACAGTGAAATAATCGCTGTTTGTTCTGAGATCCACACAAAACACATAAATACACTGTGTGGGCAGAACGTAGAATTTGTGAATGTTAAACATTGTGGTACATATAGTAACCACTAGGCATTTAATTGTACAGTTCGGAACTAAAACAATTATAGTTTTGGTTTCTGAGGGTTATATTCATCCTTGAATATTTTTAAACAGATAATTTTCTGTCTGAATATGTAGCAATGCATACATAATTGATAATTGAACTTAAGAAAAAGGAACAGTAGACTGGAGAAAATTGCATAACGAGGAGCTTCACGATTTGAACTTTTTAAATAGGAGTATTAAAACTGTGATCAAATAAATGATAATGAGACTGACATGGCATGTGGCACGCGTTGGGCAGAAGGAACACCTAGAAAATTTTGATCGCAAAAACTGACGGAAAATGACTACTTGAAAGACCCAGACATAGATGGTAGAATAGAATTAGAGTGGATGTGAGGTTATGGACTAGATTCATGTTCCTCAAGACGGTCATAGCTGCAGGTTATTACTGAAAACGGTACTGAAACCTCGCTTTCACTGACTGCCGAAACGTGCGTCAGTTTTCAAGGACTCTGCTCCGTGGTTTTAGCGAATTAGTCGATTCATATTGCTGAAAGCATGTACCTGGGATGGAGTCAAGGTTTTATTTTCAGGGAAGTAGTGAGAAGTTTTACATGATTTGTGGTACGTGCAGAAGACACGTGATTTGTGGTACGTGCAGAAGACACTCTTCTTATTTGTTTTTTACGTCAGAAAGTTTGGTCACCCCTAATTTATGTGATCATTGGGATTTCGATATCGAAGTTTTAGCTCCATTCTGTCCTTTTGTCTGTAACCTTCCTGACAGATTTATGTCTTCTTGTGCCGAAAGCTGAGGCAGTCTATCTGAGAGTTGCTTAAGTTTTTCTCAGGTCACAACCTCTTGTAGCTATAGTTGAGACCCTTCAGAACGCCAACTTTCTAAGTTTTATTTACTTTTTGAAGCACGAAGTTGGTCTGTAAATTATGAAAACTCCACTTACTAGTTCTGCCTTCTTCTGGGGTATTACGCCGCGTCGAATGGTAATCTTTTACCGACGTTTCGGGAAAACGTATAGGCCCCATCTTCAATGGTCAAGGGTCTTGACAGTTTAAGATGGGACCGATGTTTTCCCGAAACGTCGGTAAAGGATTATCACACGACGCTGCGTAATACCCCAGAAGAACGCAGATCTCATTAATATCGCGGCGGAAGCCTGAAATCACTCCACTTATTTCCTCACAGAAAACACACTTCTCCCCTACAAAGACAAACCGTGTCTGTAATGCTGTTGAGGATTGAGGTCTTCTGGGCTGTGATGCTGTGTCGCTGGGTGTTTCTCGACGTTTCGAAAGAACCAACTTCCAAGGCTCAGCCCTTGCAAGTGAATGCGGTACGTTCCGTCGAAACGTCGGTAATCAGTAACCCAGCGACACTGCACACAGCTCATGAAGACCTAAATTGTCAAAGATACACTTCACGCGCTTTTACACTGAAACATAAGCAACTTGCATCTGTGTACACAGTATATCAGTCAATTTAGTGTGGGCCGCGATAGCTCAGTCGGTATAGCGACTCGCTACGAGCTGGACGGTCCGGGGATCGAATCGCGGTGGGGGCGAGATTTTCAGCACCCGTCCAGACCGGCCCTGGGGCCTACCCAGCCTCCTGTACATTGGGTACCGGGTCATTCCTGGGTGTAAAGCGGCCGGGACGTGGAGTTGACCACCCACCCCCATCTAGTGCCGAGGTTAAAGAAAGAGTACAGCTATACCTCTACCCCCCCTCTGGGCTTTAATGGCCTGAGGTGGGCGGGGCATGTAGCACGTATGGGTGAGGGGAGAGGTGCATACAGGTTTTGGTGGGGAGACCTGAGGGAAGGAGACCACTTGGAAGACCCAGGCGTAGATGGGAGGATAATATTAAAATGGATCTTCAAGAGTGGATGGGGGCATGGACTGGATTGATATGGCTCAGGATAGGGACAGGTGGCGGGCTGTTGTGAGTGCGGTAATGAACCTTCGGTTCCATAAAACGCGGGGAATTTCTTGACTAGCTGACGACCTGTTAGCTTCTCAAGAAGGACTTGCTCCATGCAGTTAGTTAGTTAGTTAGTTAGTTAGTTCAGTCTATGTTCTTCCGACAATGACACAGACCAAGTGTCACACCCATACTGACACGAATGCTGGCTCCTTCAATTGGTCTTTTGTGTCAAATAAATGAACCAAGTATTCCGAGAAATCGTTCACGTTTCTTCCACGCTCCAGCAAACAGTTAAACCGAATTGGTATTTGGAGAGAGAAAGACAGACGTAGTGTGGGGCTCAGGTGTGTTTCGACTTCCCTCAACTTTTCTTTGATTAGGATCGCGGAATTGTGGCTGGCGGCAAAGTAGAACGAGGCGTTCGTTACTGTATCCGATGTTTCGGAGGCAACTTTGTAGCTAGCTAATTGGGAATCCAATCAAGTGGACTGCTACTAGCCGTGAGGGGGGTGGGAGGGGGGTTGGATGCTAGGAGGGGGCAGAAAGGGGCCCAAGATAAAAACAATACCCCTGGGATAAAAGGAAAACCGATACTACCGCAGTTTTACTTCTTTCTAGCTTTCGTCTCTCTCTTTCTTGTTTCCTCGCCTTCACCATCGCAGGCAAAGAACTCACGGTTAGAAGCCTGAATTTCACCTACAAAAATATCTACACTTTCCTCACTCACAGTAACACTTACGGTCTCTATACAACCCAACCTTATGCTTAAGTGAAATAATCGCTGTTTTAGATCAAAACACATAATACATCCGTACCTGCGTAACCACTCCGCCAGTATAAAACCATCAGTAATGTGTACATGAATACGTGTTTTGAGATCCAACAAAACACATAATACGTTCTACGCGCAGTAACACACTCGTCTCGTTATACAACCAGTCAGTTAATGGTACAGTGAATATCGCTGTTTATTGTGAGAATCGTACGAAAGACTTAAAAAAAAGACACTGTGTGGGCAAAATTATAATTTTTAATTTTAACAAGTGGTACATATAGTTACCGTAGTTCCCTGAGGATGGCTGCGTTTTGTAGCCGAAACATGTACGGGCAAAACCTAAATATTGCGCAATTAGTTGGAAACAGACTCATTTGTGCGTAGAATAAGACAATTTCGGGAAGAATGTCAGGAATCTTAAAGTTTCTAACCTCATTTGCATTTTGAAATTTTGGTCAGAATTGATCTTCCTCCAAAACGTGGAATTAAAGGGGCTACGTTATATTTTATTGGGCATTTGTAGTTACGTCGATCGCAGTGGCCGCGCGGTCTAAGGCGTGGTTCTGCGGCCGCGTCGCTTGCTGGGATTGCGGGTTCGAATCCCACCGGGGGCATGGATATCTGTCTGTTGTTAGTGTTGTGTGTTGTCAGGTAGAGGTCTGTGCGACGGGCTGATCACTCGTCCAGAGGAGTCCTACCGAGTGTGGTGTGTCTAAAAAAGTGTGATCGTGAAGCCTTGAAAAATGAGGCGGCCTAGGCCCCCCAAGGGGCTGTCGAGCCATTGGAAAAAAAATGCTTAATAAGATTTATGATATATGTGCTTTACACAGAACAGGTTTTATGGAAACCGTTAAGATCTTCTGGGAGAGAAAATGTATTGTGGGTGTTTACCAATTTTCGTTGGAAAAATTCGCCATCATCTTCCCGTTCTTAGGTTTTTGGCTTCCAACTTATTTACAGGAAGAACATCTCACGTCTTTTCACGGTGGTTGACTGTCAGGCTTATACTTGCGTGCGAGTGTGTGCCTTCTAACGTGATCATCACGCAACACACGCACAATGAGGGACTTAACGAA
The DNA here is from genome assembly GCA_021186555.1 of Reticulitermes speratus. Lineage (NCBI taxonomy): Eukaryota > Metazoa > Arthropoda > Insecta > Blattodea > Rhinotermitidae > Reticulitermes > Reticulitermes speratus. The sequence continues at coordinate 2,104,703 of JAJKFL010000006.1, read as the reverse complement.
TCGTTTGACCATTAGTCAAATATTGTGAGATTTGAGGTTCTAACTGCGGTGTTGCTGAGGATTCGCGTCTTCCGGGATGTGAGTTGGGTGAGTGTTGCCCGACGTTGCGGAAGGATCGTAGTGCCTTCATATTCGAAACGTCTGGAACTATTCGTCCAACATCACTGCGTCACATCCCAGATGACGTGAATCCTAAGACCAAATATTTTATTCCGAAACGTCGAAAATAAAGTACGTACCAGTGTCAAGTATCAGTTTGTTTGTCCTTCGGATGATTGCCTCATCAGGCGTCAGTAAATTACAAATGAATGAAGAAATTATTTTGATGGAATTCAGCTAAATAAGGCAGCCTATTTGTGACATGTTCCTGGCTAAAGCCGGGATATTTACCCGGGGTAAAACAGCCACAGCTTGAAGCTTTCCGCTTACCTTTATATGTGGCTTTGTAGCTTACGTAAACACAAATAAATTATGTTTGTTTTAACCAAATCGTATTGAAGTTGTTACCTATCTTGGTAACAGGGTATTTAGCTATTGGTAAGGCAGAACAGATGTTTTCTGTGGACTCAACTCTGGCCACTGGCAGTTTGGAACACAATGATACTTGGCCATACAGGGTGTTTTCTGTTGCGTGTGATTCTTACAGCTAAACAGCGATTATTTCCCCAAAATGCATTCACCGACCGGTTTTGTAGGCGCGTTCGTAAAATTGCGAAAAGCGACTATTCGTCTTGTCTGTCTGTCCGTCCGCATGTAACAACTCTGCTCCCACTGGACGGATTTTTGTGAAATTTTACATTTAAGTATTTTTTTGAAAATCTTTCGAGAAAATTCAGGTTTCATTAAAATCTGACAACAATAACGGTACTTTACACGAAGACCTATGTACATTTATGATAATATGTCGCTGAATTCTTCTTAGAATGAGAAATATTTTCGACAAAAGTTGTAGAGAAAATCAAAACACACATTTTATGTTCAATAACTTTTTCCGAAAATCGTGCCGTTTATGAGATAATGTGGAAAAATATGGTACAGTCAGACAGGCCACAGATGACAATATAATACGGCGCATGCGCTTTGCATGCTGGATAACTAAGGCTACACACACACACTCACAATATGTAATACTTACTGCTTTTCACGGCAACAATGGTTACACGAACGCGCCTCATTATTACGTTATACGTACATTGGCTGTCTTTTTATAACCGAGAGGCAACGTGTTTACTGCGCGGTACGAGCTGTGTATTCTGTGGCGTAGGAACTAATTTTGTATAATCAGAGTAATTTCCAGCTTCGTAAGCACACGAATCGTAACGTAGAAATGTTTTTAGAGTCGCGCAGTTCACTTCAGATTGCCAGCCATTGTAGTTGCCGATACCTTCGCAGAAAAGCCCAACGCAAGCCACACAAACTTTAAAAACATTTAATGAATATTTCTTTTTAAGTTTTGTATAATAAGAAGAAAGATTTTTCCGATTTTTAGCTGTTTCACGAGGACAACTTTTGTAGTGACATATCAAAACAAAGGAGCGAGAGGTTTGGAAAAGTTTTGTGCAGCTCGTGTGTAACTTATATACGTCTATATATAAGAGAAAAATCTCTTTTTCTCTCTATTGTGTCTTTAGCTCATAAATTTTCAACATTTTCCCTTTTGCCGTGTTTCTTGAAGACAAAAAGAAAAGAAAAAATTCCTTTTTCCTCCACTGTGAGGACCGCGCAAGTAAAGCTCTCTTACTGCTGAAGGAACTTTAAAGAAGTGTGGAGCACTTCCAGAAAAGCACCGACTCCACTTTGACTTAGCCGGAAGTTCAGGAATTCAAACTATGCCCCTCTCAACTCAAGTCGCCGAAACTCTATTCTCAGCTTCTCCTTACCGCCACCTTTTGTTCACGGCGCCTTATAATGGGATTTTCTCTTTATCCTCCACCCATTGCTTCAAACGCCATACTGATCGAACTAAGGCCATTAATTGTACGTACGTACAGTCAGGTAACATAAAAACGTGTAACTGAAAGCAAGATGGATGGTGGGACTGATGCGTTTGTGTGTTGGTAGGACTGGGTTTGTTAGTTAGTTAATCTTTGGTTTTACGTCTTTTTCATTTTCCGTCTGTCTTAATTTAACTCTTTAGAAAGAAGAAGGTGAAATTAAGTTTAAAAAAATGAAGCCAACGAAGAAGACGGCAGATGCGAGAGGAGAAGAGCCCTAAAAAGTGGTCGGTTTTACCATAAAATATATTTTGTTAAACTTTTAAAGCACAGTGGTAATTATAGGTACAATTTCCCCCCCCCCCCCGATGGCTCGACAGCCCCTTGGGGGGCCTAGGCCGCCTCATTTTTGAGACTTCACGATCACACACTTTTTAGACACACCACACTCGGTAGGACTCCTCTGGACGAGTGATCAGCCCGTCGCAGAGACCTCTACCTGACAACACACAACACTCACAACAGACAGACATCCATGCCCTAGGCGGTATTCGAACCCGCAATCCCAGTAGCCAGCGGCCGTAGACCCACGCCTTAGACCGCGCGGCCACTGGATCGACACAATTTGTTGTAACATTCACAAAGATTACAAATTGCGTAATCTGCCACGCCGTACCGGAGATTACGAAGTTGAAAATGTGCGTGTTTGAGGTAAGTGCGATTTTATTGATTCCTGTAAGAAAAGTACGGCCTTCGCTACGACGAGTTTCCCAAAACTCACAAACGGTCAACGGCCCTATTTGCAGAGCTCTAATTCCGAATTTCGCCCGCATATGGTTGAAAGTATGGATAGAAATTTATTTACGCCTGAAAGTGTCTTTTAGTGTGCCGGTTTTCAAAGAAACTCGCCGTCACTCCACAAACGTCTGTGTACATCAGCTGTAAGAAATTCTACCCAAGTAGCACGAAAATATGTAGAAAATACACGCAAGACGTTATTTAGGCCCTTCAGTAGAGCGTGTCTTGTACTGCAGCATCTGTTATGACACGACTGCACAACGGCTTTAACTGCAGACTTCCTGTACCAAATTTCACCCAAATCGGTCAAAGTACGGGTATAGAATAATTTCTGGTCGTAAAGTAGGCTTTTCCTATGACTGTCACTGACCATATTTATACGAAACTCACGTTTGCTCAAGAACTTTGCGTAAAGAACTCCTACACCGAATTTAACGCAAACTGACAAAGGTTTAGTCGTTGCTACTAGGTCAGAGACAGACGGACAGACGTGCCTTCCGCAAAAGACGCTCTTTATTACTGTCTAAAAGCACCTAAAACTCCGTTTTGCCCAGAGTGATTTTTGTTTGTGAAGGGCCCCGCAGCAGATGCTACGGACGCACCGTAGTCTTAAGGCTTATTGTGCAACCCTGTGATGAAGATGATTATTTTTTTTTCAAGTATTGGAGCACCGGTGGAATGAAATTGACAGGGGATAACCGAAATACTCGGGGAAAAACCTGCTCAGTGCCACTTTGTCCACCACAAATCCCACATGGACTGACCCCCAGGATCGAACCCGGGCCTCCGCGGTGAGAGGCCGGCGACTGACCGCCTGAGCCATGGCACGGCCCGTGTTTATGTGTTCCTTCCGATTCTCAAAATATATACAGATTGCAGCCCTAAACTGCTTTAACCTACTGGTGCTTCTAATGAAGACGGCTACGTTTACTGTCAGGTACGAACTGTGTTGTGCATTATACAGGACATACACAAAAGAATGGTGCGGTTTCAAAAGTGAATAAAAAATTTATGTCTTACATTACACGGGCACAACATACACCGTCAGCGGCGGCAACCGTCCAAGTTTCTCATGCGCTACCAGCAGTTCGCTTCTCACGCTTACTGCGTGACCGCGGGGCCAGTTTCAAAGATGGTGTTCTTCCACAGCGCTGGATCGGACGTGCTGCTGCAAATGGAGACAAGAACCTTCTCCCTTGGCCACCCCGTTCGCCAGATCTTACACCGTGCGATTTCTTTCTTTGGGGGTTCGTTAAAGACAGCGTTTATGTACCACCATTGCCCACGTCCATCCATGAAATTCGTAATCGGATAACGCATGCACTGCAGGCCATTACAGCGGACATGCTACACCGGGTCTGGGATGAGTTTGATTACCGTGTGGATGTGTGTCGTGTGACCCAGGGTGCACACATTGAAGGATTGTAATTACCAAATGAGAAACTTGGACAGTTGCCGCCGCTGACGGTGTATGTTGTGCCCGTGTAAGGCGAGAAATAAATTTTTTATTCACTTTTGAAACCGCACCATTCTTTTGTGTATGCCCTGTACGGATGAACGTGAGGCTTCAGATATAATTAGTGTACAGGGCATACACAAAAGAATGGTGCGGTTTCAAAGGTGAATAAAACTGATACCGCACCATTCTTTTGTGTATACCCTGTATTTATAATGCGTGTTCCTGTACTTTATCGACAGTAATTTAGCTTACTACAGATTTACAAAAGTAACGTATCTCTCTATTTTCGTTCTATCTTGAACTACATTTACCTTCTCGTCACGTGCGCTGTTTGTGTCTCTGTTTGCAAGTTGGCTGTCTCACGATACGAACACACAAATGTGACCTTGATTTTAGGTTTCCGCCGCGATGTTGATGTAATGTGTGGTCTTCTGGGTAATTACACGGCGTCGTGTGGTAATTATTTACCGACGTTTCCTTCTTGGAATCTCGACCTGTGAAGATGGGACCGATACGTTTTCCCGGGAAACGTCGGTAAATAATTACCACACGACGCCGTGTAATTACCCAAAAGACCACAGATCACATAAATGTGAGTTTTGAAACTGTTCATTCCGTCCGTCTTGACTGAAGTATTATTTTATCACACTAACGGGTGCACATTTAATACATAAAACTATTTTGGTTTTATCCGACAAATGTACAATTTTGTACAATTGTACATTTGTCGTATAAAACCAAAATAATAAAAAAAAATGTACGGTATGAATATAATTAAAAAAACATAAAAATTTATTTCTGCTACATGTTTCGGCATCATTTACGCTATCTTCTGGGAGTTTTACGTCAAAATTTAAAAAATTACTAAAATATAATAATTACAAAGTAATTATTATTGCATTACAACATTCATGCAGCTAGTTTTGAGAGCAGGGGGCTGAGGAAAACATTGGGGCATAAGAGGGACGAGGTGACAGGGGACTGGAGAAGACTACACAGTGAGGAGCTTCATGATTTTACTCCTCACTGAATATTATTCGGGTGATCAAACCTAGAAGAATGAGATAGGCGGGGCATGTAGCGCGTGGGAGAAGGGAGAAAGGCATTCCAAATTTTGATGGGGAAACCTGAAGGAAGATCCAGGTGTAGGTGGGATATAATATTAAAATGTACTTTAAAGAAGTAGGATGGGAGGGGGGCGTGGAGTTTATTGGCCTGACTCAGACACGAACAAGTGGCGGGCTGTTGTGATCACGGTAATGGACATTTGGGTTCCATAAAATGCGGGCAATTTCTTGATTATGTGAGTATTAACTTCTCAAAAAAGGCCTCTGCTCCGTGCAGTTAATAGAAGTGCACTACAAATTTTAAGAGAAACCCCCCCCCCCCCCTAAAAGGAATATATCTGTTGTCGGTGTTTAGCGAAGAGATGGAACGAGCGGAAGGAACCTGTGATCAATTTTGAAAGTTTTTACTGGCGACACGTTAGGCACAGCGCCCCCCCCCCCCCCAGAGACACAAGCCCATATACAAGATAAAAAAACATAAATTTTACAGCGCGATGACAACAGAAAGTGGAAACTGGTTTCGTCGAGCAGCCGTTTTGGGCATTAACTCCGTTCGCAAATGACAGATGGCAGTACTGAATTCTTTGATAACTACCTCTGCCAAGGAAAGGGGGGGAAAAAAAAATTATACTGTGCGTTATCTATGAAGACCGGAAAGAAAAAGTTGTGCCCTTTTGGAAAAAAAGAAATTGCCATTACGTGAACGATCATAGAGAAGTGGACGGACAGACAGACTGTCTGATGCATTGGGCAGCGTGACAGACGGACTTGAAATAGCAAGAATATAGGCATGTTGCAGTACATCATCGATAAATCGATAAACCCCCCAACTTCGAGATATTTTATTCTCTTTTTTTTTTTTGTTGTTCTGTATGATTCTCAGACACAAAGGTCAGGTAGTAAATCAAATAATTCTTTTATGAATGACAAACTGTAATACCCGTTCTTCGTCCGGGATGTGGTTGATTTACATGTCAATAACACAGTGTGTTAAGAAGGATAACACTGAAATTAAGAAACTGAAATTTGCTCAATTAATTAATTAGTTCATTCCAACAAATGCATTACACTGTTTTAGTGTTTTCTGTCTCTACATATGTTTCGGCACTTCCTGTGCCATCATCAGGGGTTAAAATTTACTCATTTAAATAAAGGAGAGTTTGGGAATGCGGATTGCAGTCATATTCCATAACTGTACCTCAATACTGGCACATCGCTTTGACAGCTGTGGCTACCGTACATATTGGTAACAATACGAAGCGAGTGTAATATTTGTGTTTGACGAAATAAAACAAGAGGTAACATTGCACTGATTTCCCCACACACATTAACTGACTGGTTTTTATGCCAGAAGAAATGTGTTTACTGTGCGGTACGGACTGTATTTATGTGTTTTGTGTGGATCTCAGAACAAACAGCGATTATTTCACTGTACAGCATTAACTGACTGGTTTGTATAACTGAGACGGAGTGTGTTTACTGCGCGGTACGGACTGTATTTATGTGTTTTGTGTGGATCTCAGAACAAACAGCGATTATTTCACTGTACAGCATTAACTGACTGGTTTGTATAACTGAGACGGAGTGTGTTTACTGCGCGGTACGGACTGTATTTATGTGTTTTGTGTGGATCTCAGAACAAACAGCGATTATTTCACTGTACAACATTAACTGACTGGTTTGTATAACTGAGACGGAGTGTGTTTACTGCGCGGTACGGACTGTATTTATGTGTTTTGTGTGGATCTCAGAACAAACAGCGATTATTTCACTGTACAGCATTAACTGACTGGTTTGTATAACTGAGACGGAGTGTGTTTACTGCGCGGTACGGACTGTATTTATGTGTTTTGTGTGGATCTCAGAACAAACAGCGATTATTTCACTGTACAGCATTAACTGACTGGTTTGTATAACTGAGACGGAGTGTGTTTACTGCGCGGTACGGACTGTATTTATGTGTTTTGTGTGGATCTCAGAACAAACAGCGATTATTTCACTGTACAACATTAACTGACTGGTTTGTATAACTGAGACGGAGTGTGTTTACTGCGCGGTACGGACTGTATTTATGTGTTTTGTGTGGATCTCAGAACAAACAGCGATTATTTCACTGTACAGCATTAACTGACTGGTTTGTATAACTGAGACGGAGTGTGTTTACTGCGCGGTACGGACTGTATTTATGTGTTTTGTGTGGATCTCAGAACAAACAGCGATTATTTCACTGTACAGCATTAACTGACTGGTTTGTATAACTGAGACGGAGTGTGTTTACTGCGCGGTACGGACTGTATTTATGTGTTTTGTGTGGATCTCAGAACAAACAGCGATTATTTCACTGTACAGCATTAACTGACTGGTTTGTATAACTGAGACGGAGTGTGTTTACTGTGCGGTACGAACTGTATTTATGTGTTTTGTGTGGATCTCAGAACAAACAGCGATTATTTCACTGTACAGCATTAACTGACTGGTTTGTATGCCAGAAGAAATGTGTTTACTGTGCGGTACGAACTGAATCTTTAAATTTTTAAAAGTGACATTTCTCCACTCCTATCATTCAGGCTGTGTTCCAAATGCAACTACTACGCCACTTTGTAGCAAGCACAGTGTCTGTTCCTCCAACTAAGTTCCGTTGTCACGCTACAATAGAAGTCCAAGTGTCACAATACTGTAGCAATTACATTTGTAACACAGAAAGAAACTTCAGATGTCTTTGCTGTATTTCCGATCATAGATCACACTCTTGCTTTAAGGCCCTCCCCTATCTGGTAGTGATGGATGAAGACGAATGGCGACAGGGGGTTGATCGAGAGGGTTGGGGAGACGGCCTTCATACACTGTTTACACTTAAACGTAAAGGTGTGGCGGGAATCGACGTCAGCAGTTTACTTGATATAATCTTTCGAACCACAGAGACAGAGAGACGTAAAACATGGCAGAAGAGTCGGCGTAAAGGAAAAGACAAGATAGAAGTGAGAACTGTTTTATTTCGGGTGTGAAAAAAGAGCATCTGTTTGTTAATAGGCTCCGAAGCTTCGCCCGCTCGTCCTTTTTATATGTGTAGTATGAAAACGAAGTTGAAAGGGTGAAAATTAGACGCTTGAAATAAGGACCGAGATTTTTATATTATATATATATATATATATATATATATACCGTGTATTTTTGGTAATTAATTAATTAATTTTATTTCAATCCAACAATGCACTACACTTTATTTCAATCATTTCTTGCCCCTACATGTGTACTGTGAAAGTGTGTGAAAAACAATTGGGTGTATTGAAAATTGTGAACTCTCGACGACCCCCCCCCCCTGAGGATGGCATAAGGTGTGCCGAAACATATGTAGGGGCAAGAAATCACTGAAAGAAAGTGTAGTGCATTTGTTGGAGTGAAATGAAATTAATTAAGGACCGAGATATTTCGATTTACTGCTTAAGGATAAAGGGGGTAACTTGGGGAAAAGTGTTGTCTAACACAGCGATATTCAACGTTTTTTGTCCGCGTACCCCCACATATAATTTCTCTTCAACTTTGTACCCCCAAAGTTGTTGGTGCATAATTCAAGTTATACACAGTCTATAATCTACATCTAAAATAAGTTAAATAAATTACATCCAAAATAATGTATTAAATAATTAGTTTTAAATGAGAAAAAGGAGAGTCAAGCTATTAAATAACAAATATATTATTGTCTATCGTATAAAAATTAATAAAGGAACAAAGGTATTTTAGCAAAGCAAAATTATATGCACTGTGTGGAATAAAATGAAACTAGCCGCCAGATAAGAATCGCATAAAGGAGAGAGAGGGAAAAAATGGCGCTCCCAAATCGCATGTCCTTACGTCCGGTCTGTTGTGGCTAACCCTAAATCTGGCCCTGATTATTTAGTGTTTATCATGAAATAATATATTTATTTTTTTTAATTTTACGTACCCCCTAAGATGTCTTCGCGTGCCCCCGGGGGTACGCTTACCCCAGGTTGAATACCACTGCTCTAAAGCAAAGGGGTTAATTCTGATGAAATTGAATCTGGAGGAATTCGTGCTAAGTATGCAGTAGCAACTCGGATTGTCGGACCAGAAGCAAGACGCCTTCGTAATATTATCTAAAAATTCAGTTCGTACCGCGAAGTAAACAATGCATCTCTGTAGCAAGGCCCGAGCGGCTGATCCTTTGTCCAGAGCTGATCGCCTTTTGTTCTCTGAATTAATACGAAACACAAAAATACTGGGGTTTTTAACGTTAAAGCTTGTGGTACACATAGTTACCACTGTGGTTTAGATTGTTTTGATAATGTGACATTCCTGTCAACGAGTTTTAGCATTGAGATGGGCTATTGACATGAAGCAATAGACTTCTATGCCGGCACGTTAAATAAAATTCTGTTGTGGTGTTGTAATGTTAGCCAGTAGTGCCAACTGTATGTTATCCAGTAGTGCCAACTGTAGCATACATTTCGTTAGATTTTAAAAATTGTTATTTATCGGAACGAAAATAATCAGTAACATCTGTTTTGTCGTCCAAAGCAGAGAAGTGTTTGAATGGCCCGCCAGTCTGCATTGTGCTGTGTCCCTATCTTACTGTTACATCACAAACACTGGCCGGGCTTTACCTTGTTCGGGTAGTGTGGGGTCTGTTTATTTTAAAATGTATAGCTTTTGGTTTCAACATCGATATTCTGGCCAAATGTTATTAGAATGATCAACTGAAGGCAGGTGAGATGGGTTGTTGTGAGCTCGGTGAAATATTTCTCGACTAAATGAGCGACTATTAGCTTTTCAAGAAGGACTCCGCTCCATGGAGTTAGTTGGTCATCGAAAGCTAGAGCTCTTATTTCAGTGGAGAAATTTTATAACCTGTCAGTGTCATCATTATCATCAGCAGGTGAGGCCTCAGGTTCGAACGACGCTGTTTCGTGGGCTGTGATTCCCCTTAAAACGGACACACGTGTTTCACGTCTTGTTCACTGTCTTACAGAGTCTGTTCACTGTCTTACAGAGTCTGTTCACTGTCTTACAGAGTCTGTTCACTGTCTTACAGAGTCTGTTCACTGTCTTACAGAGTCTCTTCACTGTCTTACAGAGTCTGTTCACTGTCTTACAGAGTCTGTTCACTGTCTTACAGAGTCTGTTCACTGTCTTACAGAGTCTGTTCACTGTCTTACAGAGTCTGTTCACTGTCTTACAGAGTCTGTTCACTGTCTTACAGAGTCTGTTTCCTCTTTTTCTCTGCGCGGATTACTGTCCCACCCTGCAGACGAAATCAGCAGGTTCCTCTGAAACGTCGGTACACTTCTGTATAAACGACTAGACTAGACGGAAGTCTCCATAGTGAAATAACTGAGAGCCTCACAATCAGCAGAAGGGTGCTTGGAACAGATTTGTAAGGACGGCGCGCAGAAATGGCGTCGCGTACTGCATGCGTCGCGTACTGCATGCGTCGCGTACTGAAATATTACGTGGGCTGAACTGGAAAGAGTGTGGGTTTTCCTTTCCATGACATGAAGACACAGAATGAGTGGAGATATAGCTCCACTCATTCTTAACCTCGTCACTAACATAGAATGAGTGGAGATATAGATCCACTCATTCTTAACCTCGTCACTAACATAGAATGAGTGGAGATATAAATCCACTCATTCTTAACCTCGTCACTAACATAGAATGAGTGGAGATATAGATCCACTCATTCTTAACCTCGTCACTAACATAGAATGAGTGGAGATATAGATCCACTCATTCTTAACATCGGCACTAACATAGAAAGAGTGGAGATATAGCTCCATTCATTCTTAACCTCGTCACTAACATAGAAGGAGTGGAGATATAGTTCCACTCATTCCTAACCTCGGCATTATATGGAGGTTAGTGGTCAACTTCACGCTTCTACCGCCTTACCCCCAGGAAAACCCCAGTACCCATGGAATAAGAGGCTGGGTGGGCCCCAGAGCTGGTCTGGACTTCTGGAGAAGAGAAATATCTCTTGCCTCTACTGGCATTCGAACCCGGGACCTTCCAGCCGACAGCCCAGTCACTGTACCGACTACTGTGCCCCGGCTGTCCGGGCCAACTGGATAATTGCGAAACGTCATTTTGACTAATAAAGAGGGAGAGTAATTTAATTGAAATTACACGCACCATATTACTGGACGACATAATGTTGTGTTGACATGATAAATAATTATCAAATAACCATCAAACACGGCTATTCTCTGTTTACTTGGAAACGGCAAATAACCAGATCAATGATAGAAGCACCGTGTTAATTCAAAATACTTTAATATTCACTCATTCAACCATCAAAAAAGTCAAATCAATCAAAATACTTTGTACAGATGACCTTTGTACGCCTGGCGTAGCTGCAATCCTGCTGGCTTCATCAGTTCTAAGTTGACGCCTGTAGCACTAAGTTATGTAACATATAGGCGAGTAAGTGCCATATGTAAGTAAGTTATAAATATGGACGTAAATGAAACGTACTACACAGAAAGTTTCCAAAGATGTCTACAGTGAAACTAACAGAGCATGGTGTTGGTTTCCACTTTATCAAATACCAAACAACTCTTTAAGGAAAGGAAAAAGCATATTTAAACGTAAGTAGAGTTAATTAATAGCTACTGCAAATCGTGAAACAACTTGTCGGAGTAATTACATGCAGTTATGTTCCCACACACATACAGTGTCTACCACTTCAGTAATTACATGCAGTTATGTTCCCACACACACATACAGTGTCTACCACTTCAGTAATTACATGCAGTTATGTTCCCACACACACATACAGTGTCTACCACTTCTGTAATTACATGCAGTTATGTTCCCACACACACATACAGTGTCTACCACTTCAGTAATTACATGCAGTAATGTTCCCACAACATACAGTGTCTACAACTTCAGTAATTATATGCAGTTATGTTCCCACACACATACAGTGTCTACCACTTCGTATTACATGCAGTTATGTTCCCACACACATACATGTGTCTACCACTTCTGTAATTACATGCAGTATGTTCCTACACATACATCACAGTGTCTACCACTTCAGTAATTTACTGCAGTTATGTTCCCACACACATACAGTGTCTACCACTTCTGTATTACATGCAGTTATGTTCCCACACACATACAGTGTCTACCACTTCGTAATTACATGCAGTTATGTTCCCACACACATACAGTGTCTACAACTTCAGTAATTAATGCAGTTATGTTCCCACACACATACAGTGTTACCACTTCTAGTAATTACAGCAGTATGTTCCCACACACAATACAGTGTCTACCACTTCATAATTACATGCAGTTATGTTCCACACAACAATACAGTGTCTACCACTTCAGTAATTACATGCAGTTATGTTCCCACACAACAAACAGTGTCTACCACTTCGTAATTACATGCAGTTATGTTCCTACACACTACATACAGTGTCTACCACTTCAGTAATTACATGCAGTTATGTTCCCACACACATACAGTGTCTACCACTTCTAGTAATTACATGCAGTTATGTTCCCACACACATACAGTGTCTACCACTTCAGTAATTACATGCAGTTATGTTCCCACACACATACAGTGTCTACCACTTCAGTAATTACATGCAGTTATGTTCCCACACACATACAGTGTTACCACTTCGTAATTACATGCAGTTATGTTCCCACACACATACAGTGTCTACCACTTCAGTAATTACATGCAGTTATGTTCCCACACACATACAGTGTCTACCACTTCAGTAATTACATGCAGTTATGTTCCCACACACATACAGTGTCTACCACTTCAGTATTTACATGCAGTTATGTTCCCACACACATACAGTGTCTACCACTTCAGTAATTACATGCAGTCATGTTCCCACACACATACAGTGTCTACCACTTCTGTAATTACATGCAGTATGTTCCCACACACATACAGTGTCTACCACTTCAGTAATTACATGCAGTTATGTTCCCACACACACATACAGTGTCTACCACTTCTGTAATTACATGCAGTTATGTTCCCACACACATACAGTGTCTACCACTTCAGTAATTACATGCATTTATGTTCCCACACACATACAGTGTCTACCACTTCAGTAATTACATGCAGTTATGTTCCCACACACATACAGTGTCTACCACTTCGTATTTACATGCAGTTACGTTCCCACACACATACAGTGTCTACCACTTTAGTAATTACATTCAGTTATGTTCCCACACACATACAGTGTCTACCACTTCAGTATTTACATGCAGTTATGTTCCCACACACATACAGTGTCTACCGCTTCAGTAATTACATGCAGTTATGTTCCCACACACATACAGTGTCTACAAACTTCGTAATTACATGCAGTCATGTTCCCACACACATACAGTGTCTACCACTTCAGTAATTACAAGCAGTCATGTTCCCACACACATACAGTGTCTACCACTTCAATAATTACATGCAGTCATGTTCCCACACACATACAGTGTCTACCACTTCAGTAATTACATGCAGTCATGTTCCCACACACATACAGTGTCTACCACTTCAGTATTTACATGCAGTTATGTTCCCACACACATACAGTGTCTACCACTTCAGTATTTACATGCAGTTACGTTCCCACACACATACAGTGTCTACCACTTAGTAATTACATTCAGTTATGTTCCCACACACATACAGTGTCTACCACTTCAGTATTTACATGCAGTTATGTTCCCACACACATACAGTGTCTACCACTTCTGTAATTACATACAGTCATGTTCCCACGCACATACAGTGTCTACCACTTCAGTAATTACATGCAGTTATGTTCCCACACACATACAGTGTCTACCACTTCAGTATTTACATGCAGTTATGTTCCCACACACATACAGTGTCTACCATTCTGTATTTACATGCAGTTATGTTCCCACACACATACAGTGTCTACAACTTCAGTAATTATATGCAGTTATGTTCCCACACACATACAGTGTGTACCACTTCTGTAATTACATTCAGTGATGTTCCCACACACACATACACGTCTACCACTTCTGTAATTACATGCAGTTATGTTCCCACACACACATACAGTGTCTACCACTTCTGTAATTACATGCAGTTATGTTCCCACACACATACAGTGTCTACCACTTCAGTAATTACATTCAGTTATGTTCCCACACACATACAGTGTCTACCAGTTCTGTATTTACATGCAGTTATGTTCCCACACATATACAGTGTGTACCACTTCTGTAATTACATGCAGTTATGTTCCCACACACACATACAGTGTCTACCACTTCTGTAATTACATGCAGTCATGTTCCCACACACATACAGTGTCTACCACTTCTGTAGTTACATGCAGTCATGTTCCCACACACATACACTGTCTACCACTTCAGTAATTACATGCAGTTATGTTCCCACACACATACAGTGTCTACCACTTCAGTATTTACATGCAGTTATGTTCCCACACACATACAGCGTCTACCACTTCTGTAATTACATGCAGTCATGTTCCCACACACATAAGTGTCTACCACTTCAGTAATTACATGCAGTTATGTTCCCACACACATACAGTGTCTACCACTTCAGTATTTACATGCAGGTATGTTCCCACAAACATACAGTGTCTACCACTTCAGTAATTACATGCAGTCATGTTCCCACACACATACAGGTCTACCACTTCTGTAATTACATGCAGTCATGTTCCCATACACATACAGTGTCTACCACTTCAGAAATTACATGCAGTCATGTTCCCACACACATACAGTGTCTACCACTTCAGTAATTACATGCAGTCATGTTCCCACACACATACAGTGTCTACCACTTCAGTAATTACATGCAGTCATGTTCCCACACACATACAGTGTCTACCACTTCAGTACTTACATGCAGTTATGTTCCCACACACATATGTGTCTACCACTTCAGTATTTACATGCAGTACGTTCCCACACACATACAGTGTCTACCACTTTAGTAATTACATTCAGTTATGTTCCCACACACATACAGTGTCTACACTTCAGTATTTACATCCAGTTATGTTCCCACACACATACAGTGTCTACCACTTCTGTAATTACATACAGTCATGTTCCCACGCACATACAGTGTCTACCACTTCAGTAATTACATGCAGTTATGTTCCCACACACATACAGTGTCTACCACTTCAGTATTTACATGCAGTTATGTTCCCACACACATACAGTGTCTACCAGTTCTGTAATTACATGCAGTATGTTCCCACACACACATACAGTGTCTACCACTTCAGTAATTACATGCAGTAATGTTCCCAACACATACAGTGTCTACAACTTCAGTAATTAATGCAGTTATGTTCCCACACACATACAGTGTCTACCACTTCTGTAATTACATGCAGTTATGTTCCCACACACATACATTGTCTACCACTTCTGTAATTACATGCAGTTATGTTCCTACACATACATACAGTGTCTACCACTTCAGTAATTACATGCAGTTATGTTCCCACACACACATACAGTGTCTACCACTTCTGTAATTACATGCAGTTATGTTCCCACACACATACAGTGTCTACCACTTCAGTAATTACATGCAGTTATGTTCCCACACACATACAGTGTCTACAACTTCAGTAATTATATGCAGTTATGTTCCCACACACATACAGTGTGTACCACTTCTGTAATTACATGCAGTGATGTTCCCACACACACATACAGTGTCTACCACTTCAGTAATTACATGCAGTTATGTTCCCACACACACATACAGTGTCTACCACTTCAGTAATTCATGCAGTTATGTTCCCACACACACATACAGTGTCTACCACTTCTGTAATTACATGCAGTTATGTTCCTACACATACATACAGTGTCTACCACTTCAGTAATTACATGCAGTTATGTTCCCACACACACATACAGTGTCTACCACTTCTGTAATTACATGCAGTTATGTTCCCACACACATACAGTGTCTACCACTTCAGTAATTACATGCAGTTATGTTCCCACACACATACAGTGTCTACAACTTCAGTAATTATATGCAGTTATGTTCCCACACACATACAGTGTGTACCACTTCTGTAATTACATGCAGTTATGTTCCCACACACATACAGTGTCTACCACTTCTGTAATTACATGCAGTCATGTTCCCACACACATAAGTGTCTACCACTTCAGTAATTACATGCAGTTATGTTCCCACACACATACAGTGTCTACCACTTCAGTATTTACATGCAGTTATGTTCCCACACACATACAGTGTCTGCCACTTCAGTAATTACATGCAGTCATGTTCCCACACACATACAGTGTCTACCACTTCTGTAATTACATGCAGTCATGTTCCCATACACATACAGTGTCTACCACTTCAGTAATTACATGCAGTCATGTTCCCACACACATACAGTGTCTACCACTTCTGTAGTTACATGCAGTCATGTTCCCACAGACATACAGTGTCTACCACTTCAGTAATTATATGCAGTTATGTTCCCACACACATACAGTGTCTACCACTTCAGTATTTACATGCAGTTATGTTCCCACACACATACAGTGTCTACCACTTCTGTAATTACATGCAGTCATGTTCCCACACACACACAGTGTCTACCACTTCAGTATTTACGTGCAGTTATGTTCCCACACACATACAGTGTCTACCACTTCAGTATTTACATGCAGTTTTGTTCCCACACACATACAGTGTCTACCACTTCTGTAATTACATGCAGTCATGTTCCCACACACATACAGTGTCTACCACTTCAGTAATTACATGCAGTCATGTTCCCACACACATACAGTGTCTACCACTTCAGTAATTACAAGCAGTCATGTTCCCACACACATACAGTGTCTACCACTTCAATAATTACATGCAGTCATGTTCCCACACACATACAGTGTCTACCACTTCAGTAATTACATGCAGTCATGTTCCCACACACATACAGTGTCTACCACTTCAGTATTTACATGCAGTTATGTTCCCACACACATACAGTGTCTACCACTTCAGTATTTACATGCAGTTACGTTCCCACACACATACAGTGTCTACCACTTTAGTAATTACATTCAGTTATGTTCCCACACACATACAGTGTCTACCACTTCAGTATTTACATGCAGTTATGTTCCCACACACATACAGTGTCTACCACTTCTGTAATTACATACAGTCATGTTCCCACGCACATACAGTGTCTACCACTTCAGTAATTACATGCAGTTATGTTCCCACACACATACAGTGTCTACCACTTCAGTATTTACATGCAGTTATGTTCCCACACACATACAGTGTCTACCAG
Organism: Reticulitermes speratus; assembly: GCA_021186555.1. Classification (NCBI taxonomy): domain Eukaryota; kingdom Metazoa; phylum Arthropoda; class Insecta; order Blattodea; family Rhinotermitidae; genus Reticulitermes; species Reticulitermes speratus. The sequence continues at coordinate 2,087,083 of JAJKFL010000006.1, read as the reverse complement.
TTCTGTATTTACATGCAGTTATGTTCCCACACACATACAGTGTCTACAACTTCAGTAATTATATGCAGTTATGTTCCCACACACATACAGTGTGTACCACTTCTGTAATTACATGCAGTGATGTTCCCACACACACATACACTGTCTACCACTTCTGTAATTACATGCAGTTATGTTCCCACACACACATACAGTGTCTACCACTTCTGTAATTACATGCAGTTATGTTCCCACACACATACAGTGTCTACCACTTCAGTAATTACATTCAGTTATGTTCCCACACACATACAGTGTCTACCAGTTCTGTATTTACATGCAGTTATGTTCCCACACATATACAGTGTGTACCACTTCTGTAATTACATGCAGTTATGTTCCCACACACACATACAGTGTCTACCACTTCTGTAATTACATGCAGTCATGTTCCCACACACATACAGTGTCTACCACTTCTGTAGTTACATGCAGTCATGTTCCCACACACATACACTGTCTACCACTTCAGTAATTACATGCAGTTATGTTCCCACACACATACAGTGTCTACCACTTCAGTATTTACATGCAGTTATGTTCCCACACACATACAGCGTCTACCACTTCTGTAATTACATGCAGTCATGTTCCCACACACATAAGTGTCTACCACTTCAGTAATTACATGCAGTTATGTTCCCACACACATACAGTGTCTACCACTTCAGTATTTACATGCAGGTATGTTCCCACAAACATACAGTGTCTACCACTTCAGTAATTACATGCAGTCATGTTCCCACACACATACAGGGTCTACCACTTCTGTAATTACATGCAGTCATGTTCCCATACACATACAGTGTCTACCACTTCAGAAATTACATGCAGTCATGTTCCCACACACATACAGTGTCTACCACTTCAGTAATTACATGCAGTCATGTTCCCACACACATACAGTGTCTACCACTTCAGTAATTACATGCAGTCATGTTCCCACACACATACAGTGTCTACCACTTCAGTACTTACATGCAGTTATGTTCCCACACACATATGTGTCTACCACTTCAGTATTTACATGCAGTTACGTTCCCACACACATACAGTGTCTACCACTTTAGTAATTACATTCAGTTATGTTCCCACACACATACAGTGTCTACCACTTCAGTATTTACATCCAGTTATGTTCCCACACACATACAGTGTCTACCACTTCTGTAATTACATACAGTCATGTTCCCACGCACATACAGTGTCTACCACTTCAGTAATTACATGCAGTTATGTTCCCACACACATACAGTGTCTACCACTTCAGTATTTACATGCAGTTATGTTCCCACACACATACAACCACTTCTGTAATTACATGCAGTTATGTTCCCACACACATGCAGTGTCTACCACTTCAGTAATTACATGCAGTGATGTTCCCACACACACATACACTGTCTACCACTTCTGTAATTACATGCAGTTATGTTCCCACACACACATACAGTGTCTACCACTTCTGTAATTACATGCAGTTATGTTCCCACACACATACAGTGTCTACCACTTCAGTAATTACATTCAGTTATGTTCCCACACACATACAGTGTCTACCAGTTCTGTATTTACATGCAGTTATGTTCCCACACATATACAGTGTGTACCACTTCTGTAATTACATGCAGTTATGTTCCCACACACACATACAGTGTCTACCAGTTCTGTATTTACATGCAGTTATGTTCCCACACACATACAGTGTGTACCACTTCTGTAATTACATGCAGTTATGTTCCCACACACACATACAGTGTCTACCACTTCTGTAATTACATGCAGTCATGTTCCCACACACATACAGTGTCTACCACTTCTGTAGTTACATGCAGTCATGTTCCCACACACATACACTGTCTACCACTTCAGTAATTACATGCAGTTATGTTCCCACACACATACAGTGTCTACCACTTCAGTATTTACATGCAGTTATGTTCCCACACACATACAGCGTCTACCACTTCTGTAATTACATGCAGTCATGTTCCCACACACATAAATGTCTACCACTTCAGTAATTACATGCAGTTATGTTCCCACACACATACAGTGTCTACCACTTCAGTATTTACATGCAGTTATGTTCCCACAAACATACAGTGTCTACCACTTCAGTAATTACATGCAGTCATGTTCCCACACACATACAGGGTCTACCACATCTGTAATTACATGCAGTCATGTTCCGATACACATACAGTGTCTACCACTTCAGAAATTACATGCAGTCATGTTCCCACACACATACAGTGTCTACCACTTCAGTAATTACATGCAGTCATGTTCCCACACACATACAGTGTCTACCACTTCAGTAATTACATGCAGTCATGTTCCCACACACATACAGTGTCTACCACTTCAGTACTTACATGCAGTTATGTTCCCACACACATATGTGTCTACCACTTCAGTATTTACATGCAGTTACGTTCCCACACACATACAGTGTCTACCACTTTAGTAATTACATTCAGTTATGTTCCCACACACATACAGTGTCTACCACTTCAGTATTTACATCCAGTTATGTTCCTACACACATACAGTGTCTACCACTTCTGTAATTACATACAGTCATGTTCCCACGCACATACAGTGTCTACCACTTCAGTAATTACATGCAGTTATGTTCCCACACACATACAGTGTCTACCACTTCAGTATTTACATGCAGTTATGTTCCCACACACATACAGTGTCTACCAGTTCTGTATTTACATGCAGTTATGTTCCCACACACATACAGTGTCTACCACTTCTGTAATTACATGCAGTCATGTTCCCATACACATACAGTGTCTACCACTTCAGTAATTACATGCAGTCATGTTCCCACACACATACAGTGTCTACCACTTCAGTAATTACATGCAGTCATGTTCCCACACACATACAGTGTCTACCACTTCAGTAATTACATGCAGTCATGTTCCCACTCACATATAGTGTCTACCACTTCAGTACTTACATGCAGTTATGTTCCCACACACATACAGTGTCTACCACTTCAGTATTTACATGCAGTTACGTTCCCACACACATACAGTGTCTACCAATTTAGTAATTACATGCAGTTATGTTCCCACACACATACTGTGTCTACCACTTCTGTAATTACATGCAGTCATGTTCCCACACACATACAGTATCTACCACTTCAGTAATTACATGCAGTTATGTTCCCACACACATACAGTGTCTACCACTTCTGTAATTACATGCAGTCATGTTCCCACACACATATACTGTGTCTACCACTTCTGTAATTACATGCAGTCATGTTCCCACACACATATACTGTGTCTACCACTTCTGTAATTACATGCAGTTATGTTCCCACACACATATACTGTGTCTACCACTTCTGTAATTACATGCAGTCATGTTCCCACACACATATACTGTGTCTACCACTTCTGTAATTACATGCAGTCATGTTCCCACACACATATACTGTGTCTACCACTTCTGTAATTACATGCAGTCATGTTCCCACACACATATACTGTGTCTACCACTTCTGTAATTACATGCAGTCATGTTCCCACACACATATACTGTGTCTACCACTTCTGTAATTACATGCAGTCATGTTCCCACACACATACACTGTCTACCACTTCAGTAATTACATGCAGTTATGTTCCCACACACATACAGTCTCTACCACTTCTGTAATTACATGCAGTTATGTTCCCACACACATATACTGTGTCTACCACTTCTGTAATTACATGCAGTCATGTTCCCACACACATATACTGTGTCTACCACTTCTGTAATTACATGCAGTCATGTTCCCACACACATACAGTGTCTACCACTTCAGTAATTACATGCAGTCATGTTCCCACACACATATACTGTGTCTACCACTTCTGTAATTACATGCAGTTATGTTCCCACACACATATACTGTGTCTACCACTTCTGTAATTACATGCAGTCATGTTCCCACACACATATACTGTGTCTACCACTTCTGTAATTACATGCAGTCATGTTCCCACACACATATACTGTGTCTACCACTTCTGTAATTACATGCAGTCATGTTCCCACACACATATACTGTGTCTACCACTTCTGTAATTACATGCAGTCATGTTCCCACACACATACAGTGTCTACCACTTCAGTAATTACATGCAGTTATGTTCCCACACACATACAGTCTCCACCACTTCTGTAATTACATGCAGTCATGTTCCCACACACATACAGTGTCTACCACTTCTGTAATTACATGCAGTTATGTTCCCACACACATATACTGTGTCTACCACTTCTGTAATTACATGCAGTTATGTTCCCACACACATATACTGTGTCTACCACTTCTGTAATTACATGCAGTCATGTTCCCACACACATATTCTGTGTCTACCACTTCTGTAATTACATGCAGTCATGTTCCCACACACATATACTGTGTCTACCACTTCTGTAATTACATGCAGTCATGTTTCCACACACATACAGTGTCTACCACTTCAGTAATTACATGCAGTTATGTTCCCACACACATACAGTCTCTACCACTTCTGTAATTACATGCAGTCATGTTCCCACACACATACAGTGTCTACCACTTCTGTAATTACATGCAGTTATGTTCCCACACACATACAGTCTCTACCACTTCTGTAATTACATGCAGTTATGTTCCCACACACATACAGTCTCTACCACTTCTGTAATTACATGCAGTTATGTTCCCACACACACATACAGTGTCTACCACTTCAGTAATTACATGCAGTTATGTTCCCACACACATACAGTCTCTACCACTTCTGTAATTACATGCAGTTATGTTCCCACACACACATACACTGTCTACCACTTCAGTAATTACATGCAGTTATGTTCCCACACACACATACACTGTCTACCACTTCAGTAATTACATGCAGTTATGTTCCCACACACACATACACTGTCTACCACTTCAGTAATTACATGCAGTTATGTTCCCACACACATACAGTCTCTACCACTTCTGTAATTACATGCAGTTATGTTCCCACACACATACAGTGTCTACCACTTCGTAATTACATGCAGTTATGTTCCCACACACATACAGTCTCTACCACTTCTGTAATTACATGCAGTCATGTTCCCACACACATACAGTGTCTACCACTTCAGTAATTACATGCAGTTATGTTCCCACACACATACAGTCTCTACCACTTCAGTAATTACATGCAGTTATGTTCCCACACACATACAGTCTCTACCACTTCAGTAATTACATGCAGTTATGTTCCCACACACATACAGTCTCTACCACTTCTGTAATTACATGCAGTTATGTTCCCACACACATACAGTCTCTACCACTTCTGTAATTACATGCAGTCATGTTCCCACACACATACAGTGTCTACCACTTCTGTAATTACATGCAGTTATGTTCCCACACACATATACTGTGTCTACCACTTCAGTAATTACATGCAGTCATGTTCCCACACACATACAGTGTCTACCACTTCTGTAATTACATGCAGTCATGTTCCCACACACATACAGTTTCTACCACTTCTGTAATTACATGCAGTCATGTTCCCACACACATGCAGTGTCTACCACTTCAGTAATTACATGCAGTCATGTTCCCACACACATGCAGTGTCTACCACTTCAGTAATTACATGCAGTCATGTTCCCACACACATACAGTGTCTACCACTTCAGTAATTACATGCAGTCATGTTCCCACACACATACAGTGTCTACCACTTCAGTAATTACATGCAGTCATGTTCCCACACACATACAGTGTCTACCACTTCAGTAATTACATGCAGTTATGTTCCCACACACATGCAGTGTCTACCACTTCTGTAATTACGTGCAGTCATGTTCCCATACAAATACAGTGTCTACCACTTCAGTAGTTACATGCAGTTATGTTCCCACACACATACAGTGTCTACCACTTCAGTAATTACATGCAGGTATGTTCCCACACACATACAGTGTTTACCACTTCTGTAATTACATGCAGTCATGTTCCCGTACAAATACAGTGTCTACCACTTCAGTAATTACATGCAGTTATGTTCCCGCACACAGACAGTGTCTACCACTTCAGTAATTACATGCAGTTATGTTCCCACACACATACAGTGTCTACCACTTCAGTAATTACATTCAGTTATGTTCCCACACACATACAGTGTCTACTACTTCAGTAATTACATGTAGTTATGTTCCTCGCTCGACAACCCCTTGGGGGCCTAGGCCGCCTCATTTGTCGAGGCTTCACTATCACACTCAGACACACCACACTCGGTAGGATTCCTCTGGACGAGTGTTCAGCCCGTCACAGAGACCTCTACCTGACAACACACAACACTCACAAGAGACAGACATCCATGCCCTAGGCGGGATTCGAACCCGCAATCCCAGTAAGCGAGTGGCCACTGAGAACGGCACTCTGTCACTGTCATTACAATTAAATATCCTAAGACAGTGTGTACCGATAACCGCCTCTTTCTTCGTTTTCTGGCAGCAGTGTGGGAAGGGGGAGAAAACCTCCTTTTTTGGGTCTGATACCTGGAGCTTATCTTCATCAGTAGGGTTTGTCTAAGGGCCTCACATTATACCTTCCTCCCTTGCCGTGAGGAAGGAGCCAGAGGAAGTGCCCTAAATGTGCTGGTTTTAGAATGTTGGAAAGTAAATAGGAAATGAATGAAGTTGGAATGTCGAATTATTATTATTATTACTATTATTCAATACAGCATTGTCACCAATTTCAGAATGATGTATGTCCCTTGTGAGCACAACGTTGACTGAAGAATTGTGCCAAAAACACAAGCATTTCATACATTATCGGCTAATTCTTAATTTGAGCTCAAGCAGTTTGAGCTTTATTTTAGAATTTGAATCACAATACTCAGTTAGTGCTTTTATAGGGAAACAGACAGCTCGTACCGCGCAGTAAACACACTCCGTCTCAGTTATACAAACCAGTCAGTTAATGTTGTACAGTGAAATAATCGCTGTTTGTTCTGAGATCCACACAAAACACATAAATACAGCTCGTACCGCTCAGTAAACACACTCCGTCTCAGTTATACAAACCAGTCAGTTAATGTTGTACAGTGAAATAATCGCTGTTTGTTCTGAGATCCACACAAAACACATAAATACAGTCCGTACCGCGCAGTAAACACACTCCGTCTCAGTTATACAAACCAGTCAGTTAATGTTGTACAGTGAAATAATCGCTGTTTGTTCTGAGATCCACACAAAACACATAAATACAGTCCGTACCGCGCAGTAAACACACTCCGTCTCAGTTATACAAACCAGTCAGTTAATGTTGTACAGTGAAATAATCGCTGTTTGTTCTGAGATCCACACAAAACACATAAATACAGTCCGTACCGCGCAGTAAACACACTCCGTCTCAGTTATACAAACCAGTCAGTTAATGTTGTACAGTGAAATAATCGCTGTTTGTTCTGAGATCCACACAAAACACATAAATACAGCTCGTACCGCGCAGTAAACACACTCCGTCTCAGTTATACAAACCAGTCAGTTAATGTTGTACAGTGAAATAATCGCTGTTTGTTCTGAGATCCACACAAAACACATAAATACAGCTCGTACCGCGCAGTAAACACACTCCGTCTCAGTTATACAAACCAGTCAGTTAATGTTGTACAGTGAAATAATCGCTGTTTGTTCTGAGATCCACACAAAACACATAAATACAGTCCGTACCGCGCAGTAAACACACTCCGTCTCAGTTATACAAACCAGTCAGTTAATGTTGTACAGTGAAATAATCGCTGTTTGTTCTGAGATCCACACAAAACACATAAATACAGTCCGTACCGCGCAGTAAACACACTCCGTCTCAGTTATACAAACCAGTCAGTTAATGTTGTACAGTGAAATAATCGCTGTTTGTTCTGAGATCCACACAAAACACGTAAATACAGTCCGTACCGCGCAGTAAACACACTCCGTCTCAGTTATACAAACCAGTCAGTTAATGTTGTACAGTGAAATAATCGCTGTTTGTTCTGAGATCCACACAAAACACATAAATACACTGTGTGGGCAGAACGTAGAATTTGTGAGTGTTAAACGTAGTGGTACATATAGTAACCACTGGGCTTTAAAGTGTTAATAATATGCTCACAAATTACTCGTATTATGACTGTTTCATTCGACAGGTTTATTTCAAGCTAGATAAAGTAGGTTTACCCAATATTTGCCCCGGGTTTATCGTAAAGTCACCGGTACCAAAATAGTAAACTCTCACAGAAAACGATAGTTGCCAATTTCGTGTAATACAGTGGCAATAAACGCGTACCCGGTGACTACATTGAACTTGACCGGTTATCTCTATAATAAAGTTCATAAACAATAGCAGAGTTTGGTAAAGTTTTTAAATTGGTTCTGTAAAGTATAATTGATCGATTGTTTTAAAATGTGTAGCTCAATTTAAATATTCTTTCTTCAAGGATCTTTTAAAGTGGATTTGTCATATTTATACACTACATCGCTCAACTGTAATTGTACGTTTCGTTATTATTTTAGTCTGTAATTCGGGACAAACTGTGCTTTTAAATTACTACCAGTGAATGTATAAAGCTGCCGTGACCTGACCCCGTTCACACGCCACAATTACGTATTAATTACGGTTTTATAAATATCCAAATTGACCAGTCGTCTCAGGGTTTTTGTCGACACGATAAAAGCCATTCTCTTTCTTAACTTCATTTCCAGTTGACATCTCTGTTTTCCATCTGTCTGTATCCTATTTCTTGGCAGCTTCTTCCGTATCCTCTGTAGTCCTTCGTCCTTAGTCAGTCCTTAACACTTCTGCACTGCGTCACACGTCCCACTAATTTCTGATTCACCTGAATGAAGAGTATTTGTTAGTTGAGTGGCTAACCAAAAATACGCCCAATCCCGAGGTGGAGGAGCACCCCTTGTCTGCTGTCAGCTGAAGATCACTGACTCTGCATCGTATCCGCCTTTAGATTAGGGTCTTCTGGATTTCGACACTGTCCCGAGTCACTCAGCTAATTCACTGCTCTTTATAGAACCTAAAGTTGCACTAACGTTGTTACAACAACCCGGGACGGCACTCCATCTTACTTGAATCCAGCGCGAGATCCGAGTTTATTTCCCTAATATGGTGTCTAATATTATCCTCCCAACTACGCCTAGTTCTTGCAAAGGACGTCTTCCTTTCAAGTTTTTCCGTCAAACGTTTTTTACGCATTTATGAACACACCCAAGCGTCCTACACGCCGCGCCCATCACATTCTGCTTGATTGTGTGATTCTGATTATGTTTAGTAAATTACAATATGTAATACATAGAGGGTAAAGATTTTGCTACGTCAGGTGTGTTTTGAGGTCTCCATCTTCAAGGTCCTCGTCGATAAAGTAACACTCTGCCTCCAGTTTGTTTTTCTTAAAATTATAATTTTTTTTTTGTGAATATAAATTGCGAAATATGATAAATCAGCGTGATCTATGTTCACTTGAGCCCTTATCGGGGGGGGGTTTTGTTTACGTTGTCACGCCGTTTCAGAGTTCACCTGTCTTTGGAGGTCAAGGTCAATACAGCAGCTTCAGATGCGAAGAGGTTTGGGATAGAAATCCTGTGGGATTGCTCGGGATGAGTGCGCGGACCCACGGCAATTAAGGAATCACTAGAAAGAAGGGAGCGAGCTGTCGTGTGGTTCCATCTTGCGGGAGACTCAGACTAGAAAGAAAGGAGCGGGCTGTCGTGTGGTTCCATCTTGCGGGAGACTCAGAAGCTAAGGTTCTGAGTCTTTGCAAGTTTAAGCCTTTGTCAGCCTCAGCAGGTGAACAGCAGTTTGTTCCCCGAGATGGGGAAGAAATGTACCAAAGGTCCCACATACTGGTGGCCTGCCTCTCACTGCGGAGGCTGGGGTTCGATCCCAGGGTAGTCCATGTGGGATTTATGGTGGGTAGAGCGACAGAGGTACTGTTTTTTGTTCAACAACTTCAGTTTTCTCCTGTCAGTAGTCATTCCATCTGTATTTAATATAAATTTGTCTATCGCCCGGCGAATGGACAGCTGTCCCATCAGGGGCTGTAGATCCGCAGACATTCTAACACCACATGGAATAAATGGAACTTGTGGCCCACAAAAGGGCGAATGGGTCTCATAATGAACTCAGAGGACTCAATTGTTAAAGGCAGAGATAAGAAGTACTGTGTAACGTATGTGTACATTGTGAACGTACGAGACAATTTAGACAAACGTATGCGAGGGATATTTAATGTGTAAGGTTGCCAGCCTGCAAGTGTTGTGTCAGTCAAGCATATCATTTTGCTACTATCCACCCTGGACTGTACCTAACAGTATATAATAATAATAATAATAATAATAATAATAATGATATTTTGTAATAATTTCAATGGGAAATACTGTCCACAGTTGGCCCCAAAATTTTTTGGACCACCTGGGGATCCGCATTACCGAGGAGATGTGATTAGAATTTTGATGCATTTTGTATTAGCCATTAAATTATTCTTTCTAAACCACGGAAACGTCAGATCTTTTAAGCCGCACGTTAAGATTAAATCTTAAATAAGAAGATATCGAAATTCGTGACACGTAAATTGTAGAAAAATGTATGGAAAAATAAATTAGTCGAAGTAGAAGAAATGTTTCGCCAAACAGATGGTAAATTTACACAGTTTTATTCTGAAATATTAATTTCAGATTTCAATAAAAATGTTACCCCCACCCCCTTGCAATAACCACACAGTTTCACCTTGCTCACTGATGTACTTATTACATAAATATAGTTATACAAGAGACGCTAAACCTTCCAGTTTCAGGATCCTCCCGCCGTCAGTCGCAGTGCTGTTTGACTGCCAGCTTGCTCAGCCGAACGCAATGCGAATGTGGGGCAGTAACTGCATTGTTGTCAAGTTTTGATGGTCTGACGTCTGCCACACCCCCCCCCCCCCCCCGCGCAGTGCACTCTCTGTACAACGTTCAGTCACATATCAGGCAATTATAAACTGCCCCAGTGGTTCAGGGCTGTCCAAATTTGCTGTTCTTCTTCTTCTTCCAACTTTACACACATTTTTGAGTGATTTTCATCATACTCACATTTCAGGACCCCCCGGATTTAAACCTGGGATCTTTCGAATTTTCTTTTCGCTTTCCTAAGTTCCTCATAATATGTTTTTGGATAACATATCAAATGCGGCCGATCTAATGCGTGGGTCTACGGTCGCTCGTTTACTGGGATTGCGGGTTCGAATCCCGCCTAGGGCATGGATGTTTGTCTGTTGTCAGTGTTGTGTGTTGTCAGGTAGAGGTCTCTGCGACGAGCTGATCACTCGTCCGGAGGAGTCCTACCGAGTGTGGTGTGTCTAATGTGTGTGATTGTGAAGCCTCGAAAAATGAGGCGGTCTAGGCCCCCAAGGGGCTGTCGAGGCATTGGAAAAAAAATATATATATATCAAACGCGGCAAACACCACTGCTTTTCACATCCTTTCCAATTCATTGTTCACTTGTCAGTGTATTATTAGGGCTACTGACAGCATCGTTAAATGTACAATAACTAGACAGACGTGCCTGTATCTCTCCATAACATTCAGTCAATAAGGCACCGTAGCCTGTCACTTCTGAGCTGATCAAGAAGTAAGTTTATGTGTCGGTAGAGTGCAGCACTTGTAGTAGGAGTAACATGCAACAGATGGCGCAACAGTCGGTCAGTGAGATGCTATTTAGGGGATAAGTTGATGTGCTGTGGCAGTAATTGGAAACTTGGTCCGGCGAAGAAGTACGTACAGAGAAAGAAGTGTAATAATTGTTATCGTAAGATAAGATGTATGTCACACTGCGGACGTTCAGTAACTGTCAGTTAAACAACCTGAGGATGGCAGAGCCTTGTCGTAACATGTAGGTGGCGTGAAGGACGTCATGAATAAACGTGGTTGTATTTAAATGCTGTATTATTACTGGCTTTTCAGTTATTACTTCTCAATTAAACAGCACAGTTAACCCTTTAAGACACTCATAGATAAACTCTGCACGTTGCCAAAGCACTCTGTTTATGTGTGTTCTGTGAGTCACACAATAAACAGAATTAGCCGGTTGGTCTTTGTAATGGATACACAGTGTTCTCTGTGAGGTAGGCACTAGTCTTTGAAGTAAGTCAGTAGCCTATTTAGTCAGACAGTGTATATATGTGTTTCGTTGGATTATCACAATAAACAGCGATTATTTCCTTATAAGCATTAATCCGTTTGTCTTTATAATGCAAATTGTGTTTACTGTGAGGTATGAACTGACTTCGTATGTTAGGCCGTGCCATGGCTCAGGCGGTTAGTCGCCGGCCTCTCACCGCGGAGGCCCGGGTTCGTTCCCGGTTCAGTCCATGTGGATTTGTGGTGGACAAAATGGCACTGGGACAGGTTATTCCCCGAGTACTTCGGTTTTCCCCTGTCAATTTCATTCCACCGGTGCTCCATTACACGGAAACACTAAAAACTAATCATCTTCATCACAGGGTTGCACAATAAGCCTTAAGGCTGCGGTGTGTCCGTAGCATCTGCTGCGGGGCCCTTCACCAAAAAAAAACTTCGTATGTAATTTAGATAAATATATGCAGGTTATGGGGGCACGCGGTGGCGCAGTTGGTTGAGGCACTGCGCTACAAGCCGGAAGGTCGCGGGTTCGATTCCCGATGGTGTCATTGCAGTTTTTCATTGACATAATCCTTTCGGTCGCACTATGGCCCTGGGGTCGACTCAGCCTCTAACAGGAATGATTACCAGGAATATTTACTGGGGGTAAAGGCGGTCGGTGCGTAGGGCTGACAACCTTACCACCTTCATGTGCTGATTGTCTATAAATCTGGGAGCCTCAACCTCCTGTAACCCTAAGGGCCTGTCCAGGGATAGCTTTACCTCTATCTGCAGGCTGTGCCGATCACCGATCACTGTGCATTCGAAGTGAGACTCGCTTCACAAGACGCATTTAACGACAGTTAGTGCTGCCGGTACACAGCTCAGCTGTCTGTGATTTGTGTGACGTCTGACACAGACAAACTGCACAGACACACAGAATCTGAAATATCGCACTGATTGATTCATATTGGCTGATGTCACGTTATCTGATCTGATCAACCGAGGCAATTCAGATGTACAATCAGTGACACTGTTAGACACATCTGGGACTGCCACAAGGCTTACTTTATGTGCCACCAGGTTTAATATCAAGAAATTATACTCTCTGCCCACAGAGTACAGCAGTTCCGGGGCACGTAATTAGGACTTACGTAAAAATGTATTATTAATCATTAATATTATTAATTACTATTCTATCTAATGTCAAATTAATATTATATTATTAATACTGTAATTATTACATATTTTACTTTGTGTTTCATACAAAATATTGATAGAAGTAACTTGTGAACTGACAATGTAAAAACGTATACATAAGGGATGAGGTGTGCTAAATATGAGGGGGGGTTGGGGGTCAATTATAACTTATGTAATATCGGGTTACGTAAATGGTTCAGGGACGGAACGTAAACTGAGGGATTTTAAGGACATGGTGCTGACGGGACTTTGAGACTGAGAGGGAGGAAGTGACAGGTTTGGGAGAGAGAACCTTTTTTGATTTGTGCAACTGGGATAAGAACCCTGGGTACAATGTAACAGGGACGATGTAGGGACGGTTAAGGGACAGGTATAGGGATACAGGGACAAGCGTTAAGGACGAAGGAAGGTGTAATGGATAGCAGGACAGTTAGGATCAGGACAAGCTTTAAGGACCGATACGACAGTTAAGGATCGCTATAGGACACTATTAAGGACGTATGGACAGGTAAGGATCAGGGACAAGCGTAAAGCCGATCGACGGTTGAGGATGTTAAGACACGTATAGGACCGAATAGACAGTAAGGAACGGACAGGTAAAGGACGATATACGACATTAAGGATCGCATAGAGAACTTAGACGATAAGGACATAAGGAACAGGACAGCTGTAAAGGACCATATACGGACAGTTGAGGATCGCTATAGACACGCTATTAAGACGAAAGACGGTAGGTACGGACAATTAAAGGACGATACGGAGTTGTAGGACGATAAGGGACAGTTAAGGATACAGGGACAAGCTGTAAGACGAATACGAATTGTAAGGATCGATAGAGACACTTAAGGACCGATTAGGACGTTAAGATACGACAATGTTAAGACGATTAGACAGGTTTAAGGATCATATAACACACGTATAACGATAGGACAGTTAAGTACAGGAAGCTGTAAAGCCATTCGAAAGTGTTAAGGGACGATATACAGACGTTGTTAAGGGAGCGTATAGGACAGGTTAAGGGATACAGGACAACTTTAAACGATATACGGACAGTGTTGGCATAAGGACGGTTATAAGGACATAGGGACAGGTTAAGGGATACAGGGACAGCTGTTAAAGGACCGATACAGGACAGGTGTTAAGGATCGAATAGGACAGTTATTAAGGACCGATATGACAGAATACAACAGTGTTAAGGGACCGATATAGGACAGGTTAAGGATAAGGGACAAGCTGTTAAGGTCCGTTATATTTCCAGAAGCAGCAGCAGCAAACATCTGTACATTAGGCTTAAGTGCCGCGGTTTGTACATCGTCAGGCATACAAGTCAGCGTGTTGGCATAAACTCGTATGCCTGGAACTTTCCTGTACATATTTGGGATCCATGTACAGAGAATTAAAACAAAGGGTGTACATAATTCACAATTGAAGCTCATTGACGCCAGATAAATAAGAGAAAAAATGTCACTGCGGCCGAGATAATGACTCCAGCGCGTCCGACTCATTACCCCCAGACAAAGAGCCAGACCGTTGGTTACGCCTTCAAAAATACAACAAAATCATTTGTTATTGCGGCATTATGTGACCGGATTATCCTGTGCTGCCTGTATTTAGACAACGAGTGTACGAGTAATGTCATTTATACGTCGGTCTGATTTATGTCAGTTAATTAATGCAAACAGTCATTAATTACGACACAGATAATTTCAGTACAGATAGTATATCTTCATTGTGTGTCCGTGGAAGTCTGTTTAAGCTTGTGAGCCGAAACCTATCTAAATAATAGATACTATAGATATTCAGGTCCTACCTCCCAGAAAACTACAATAACCATTACAAAGACAACCTGTTACAAAAATTACATAAATATCTTTCCAAACACAATTAAATTATATTTATTAAATAAAACTATATGTTTCGAACCATCTGAGTCATCCTCAGGTTCACATTGGCTTTAAAACACACTGAGGAAGAAATATCTTCCTCAGGTCGAAACATATAGTTCTATATAATAAATAGAATTTAGTTGTGTTTTGACAGATATTGATTTAATTTTGTACTGTTAACAACACAACCGGTTGACATCTGTTAAAGCAACTTGTTAAAGTGTTGATGGAAACGACCGTTGAAGATTTAGTTCTTCTAGGATGTGTGCGCTGTGTCGTTGTGTGCATATTTACCGACGTTTCGAGGACAGTACGATATTTCGAAGCGGTGGGAACTACTTGCCTGACGACACAACATATGCAGTTAGCACTGTGTTCTCTGCACCGTTAGTGTTAAAGCGGTGGTATATGCAGTTAGCACTGTGTTCTCTGCACCGTTAGTGTTAAAGCGGGTGGTATATGCAGTTAGCACTGTGTTCTCTGCACCGTTAGTGTTAAAGCGGGTGGTATATGCCGTTAGCACTGTGTTCTCTGCACCGTTAGTGTTAAAGCGGGTGTATATGCAGTTAGCACTGTGTTCTCTGCACCGTTAGTGTTAAAGCGGGTGGTATATGCAGTTAGCACTGTGTTCTCTGCACCGTTAGTGTTAAAGCGGTGGTATATGCAGTTAGCACTGTGTTCTCTGCACCGTTAGTGTTAAAGCGGGTGGTATATGCAGTTAGCACTGTGTTCTCTGCACCGTTAGTGTTAAAGCGGGTGGTATATGCAGTTAGCACTGTGTTCTCTGCACCGTTAGTGTTAAAGCGGGTGGTATATGCCGTTAGCACTGTGTTCTCTGCACCGTTAGTGTTAAAGCGGTGGTATATGCAGTTAGCACTGTGTTCTCTGCACCGTTAGTGTTAAAGCGGTGGTATATGCAGTTAGCACTGTGTTCTCTGCACCGTTAGTGTTAAAGCGGTGGTATATGCAGATAGCACTGTGTTCTCTGCACCGTTAGTGTTAAAGCGGTGGTATATGCAGTTAGCACTGTGTTCTCTGCACCGTTAGTGTTAAAGCGGTGGTATATGCAGTTAGCACTGTGTTCTCTGCACCGTTAGTGTTAAAGCGGTGGTATATGCAGTTAGCACTGTGTTCTCTGCACCGTTAGTGTTAAAGCCGGTGGTATATGCAGTTAGCACTGTGTTCTCTGCACCGTTAGTGTTAAAGCGGGTGGTATATGCAGTTAGCACTGTGTTCTCTGCACCGTTAGTGTTAAAGCGGTGGTATATGCAGTTAGCACTGTGTTCTCTGCACCGTTAGTGTTAAAGCGGTGGTATATGCAGTTAGCACTGTGTTCTCTGCACCGTTAGTGTTAAAGCGGTGGTATATGCAGCTAGCACTGTGTTCTCTGCACCGTTAGTGTTAAAGCGGTGGTATATGCAGTTAGCACTGTGTTCTCTGCACCGTTAGTGTTAAAGCCGGTGGTATATGCAGTTAGCACTGTGTTCTCTGCACCGTTAGTGTTAAAGCCGGTGGTATATGCAGTTAGCACTGTGTTCTCTGCACCGTTAGTTTTTAAAGCGGGTGGTATATGCAGTTAGCACAGTGTTCTCTGCACCGTTAGTGTTAAAGCGGTGGTATATGCAGTTAGCACTGTGTTCTCTGCACCGTTAGTGTTAAAGCGGTGGTATATGCAGTTAGCACTGTGTTCTTTGCACCGTTAGTGTTAAAGCGGTGGTATATGCAGTTAGCACTGTGTTCTCTGTACCGTTAGTGTTAAAGCGGTGGTATATGCAGTTAGCACTGTGCTCTCTGCACCGTTAGTGTTAAAGCGGTGGTATATGCAGTTAGCACTGTGTTCTCTGCACCGTTAGTGTTAAAGCGGTGGTATATGCAGTTAGCACTGTGTTCTCTGCACCGTTAGTGTTAAAGCGGGTGGTATATGCAGTTAGCACTGTGTTCTCTGCACCGTTAGTGTTAAAGCGGGTGGTATATGCAGTTAGCACTGTGTTCTCTGCACCGTTAGTGTTAAAGCGGTGGTATATGCAGTTAGCACTGTGTTCTCTGCACCGTTAGTGTTAAAGCCGGTGGTATATGCAGTTAGCACCATGTTCTCTGCACCGTTAGTGTTAAAGCGGTGGTATATGCAGTTAGCACTGTGTTCTCTGAACCGTTAGTGTTAAGCCGGTGGTATATGCAGTTAGCACCATGTTCTCTGAACCGTTAGTGTTAAAGCCGGTGGTATATGCAGTTAGCACCATGTTCTCTGAACCGTTAGTGTTAAAGCCGGTGGTATATGCAGTTAGCACCATGTTCTCTGAACCGTTAGTGTTAAAGCCGGTGGTATATGCAGTTAGCACCATGTTCTCTGAACCGTTAGTGTTAAAGCCGGTGGTATATGCAGTTAGCACCATGTTCTCTGAACCGTTAGTGTTAAAGCCGGTGGTATATGCAGTTAGCACCATGTTCTCTGAACCGTTAGTGTTAAAGCCGGTGGTATATGCAGTTAGCACCATGTTCTCTGAACCGTTAGTGTTAAAGCCGGTGGTATATGCAGTTAGCACCATGTTCTCTGAACCGTTAGTGTTAAAGCCGGTGGTATATGCAGTTAGCACCATGTTCTCTGAACCGTTAGTGTTAAAGCCGGTGGTATATGCAGTTAGCACCATGTTCTCTGAACCGTTAGTGTTAAAGCCGGTGGTATATGCAGTTAGCACCATGTTCTCTGAACCGTTAGTGTTAAAGCCGGTGGTATATGCAGTTAGCACTGTGTTCTCTGTATCTGTCGTGCTGTAGCCGTTTGGCAGTTCTCATCTATGCTCAATACTTATTACAGTCTCTTGTTCAGCTGAAGCTTGTCTACATCAACTGCTGTCAACAGAATTACGTCTCTACTGCGCCATGTAGCTGGGTAAAAGCGGCAATTAACTCATTGCTATCATTCAAAAAGATGGAAAGACACAGAGGGGGGGGGGAGAGTAATTGACACTTGCCATTGAACTTTCAACCCTCCGTGTTCTACCTGTTCCAACATATCGCTTGAAATTATAACAGCAACAGAAACATCGCCGCGGGGGGAGGGGGGTTTGGTAGGGGTACAACTGACAGTATTAACAATTCCATGTCAGAGCCACTCTGACTGTATGCAGATCGGGAGGTCTTAGATTGTGTGATAAACAGACTTCATGTACAAGTAAAAGCAATCCCATTACAGCCCTGGACAGGCCCTTAGGGCTCCAGGAGTTTGAGGCTCCGAGATTTCCAGACATTCGGCAAATGAAGGTGGTAAGGTTGTCAGCCTTACACACCGGCCGCCTTTACCCCCCAGGAAATACTCCTGGTACTCATTTCTGTTAGAGGTTGAGTGATCCCAGGGCCATAGTGCGACCGAAAGGATTATGTCAATGAAAAATTCCAATGACACCATCGGGAATCGAACCCGCGACCTTCCGGCTTCTAGCGCAGTGCCCCTCATGTAGAAGTACACTTACTTAATATTTAGAGCTGACTTACAGCCACCGCCTGAAGATGTGAAGATCTACGTTCTGCCCACACAGTGTATTTATGTGTTTTGTATGGTACTAAGTATATTAGAAACGAACCGCACAAATGTATTATATCTACTTTCTCTACACATATTCCCCCTCGAACGTAACGTCCTATCTGCACTTCTCACTGATATTTCTGATCGTTATTCTGAACTTTTTCCTAATTGTATTCCATAATTATCTCGTTTGATTGGGAGAAATTTATTTTCAACAACGAAATAGCGCACTCTGACACAATTTCAATTTTTCGCACCTGGCTTACAGTGGTAAAACTTGCAGAGACATCTCTTGGCCACTGGCAGAAACAGTTGAGAGCATTCGTGGCGCCAATTTAGATTCTGTACGCCAGGTGTCAGTACCATACAGGTTTCCTACCCCGGCTATTCTGATATGAAGATTGTCATTGTGTGCCGGCAAGTGGCTGTGAAAACGAATTTTGGGACCCATATGGGAATGCAATAGGCTGCATTTACAGCACTTGTGCGTAAACTTGTGGAAAGAATTATGCGTGCTGAAAGATGCGTTGTATTGCTATTAGGAAATGATGATTGCGGGACGTAAATGAAATTTTGCCAGCATTTTCTACATTTCTCGCCCGATTTCGATAAAACCCGGTATCCGAAATCTCCAATCAATACAGTTTAGTTGTAGTAACTTTCGTTAAGATTGGTGCAGAGGAGACTATACTTTACCTAGGGGCGTAAATGAATTTTTCCAGTATTTTCTACATTTTCAGCCCGATTTCGATAAAACACGGCACCTGAGGTCTCCATTCAATACTATTTAGTAATTCTAGTTTTATTTTAAATCGTGGCATGGGACGCTATAATTCACGTAAAGGCGTAAAGGAATTTTTCCAGTATTTTCTGCATTTCTCGCCCGATTTCGATAAAACTCGGTACCTTATATCTCCATTCAATGGTGTTTCGTCATCGTAAGTTTCGTTAATATCGGCGCATCGAAGGCCATACCTTACCTGAGGGCGTAAATGAACATTTGCCAACATTTTGTACATTTCTCGTCCAATTCCGATAAAACTTGGTACCTTATATCTCCATTCAATGGTGTTTCGTCATCGTAAGTTTCGTTAATATCGGCGCATCGAAGGCCATACCTTACCTGAGGGCGTAAATGAACATTTGCCAACATTTTGTACATTTCTCGTCCAATTCCGATAAAACTTGGTACCTTATATCTCCATTCAATGGTGTTTCGTCATCGTAAGTTTCGTTAATATCGGCGCATCGAAGGCCATACCTTACCTGAGGGCGTAAATGAACATTTGCCAACATTTTGTACATTTCTCGTCCAATTCCGATAAAACTTGGTACCTTATATCTCCATTCAATACAGTTTATTCATATTAGCTTTCGTTAAAACCGGTGCACGGAGGCCATACATTATCTAACGGACAGTCCTGATGGCCCAAGTCCCTGTCTAAACATTGCCACACTGACGTATATACCATGCGCATGTGTACAAGCCAGGAATTTCTTTAGCTGACTTTTCCAACCGCATTGTGTCAGACGTTTATGCATCTTTCATTCTTTGTTGCTACCCAGTAGGCACTAAAGCCGAGTGCAGATCGGCGGGAGATGAAGCGGAACCGCTTGGTTAAGCTGCTGGCACTGTAAAAGCTACTGGTTTGTAGACTGGAGAATTGTGATGTAGCCCCTAAACAGCGAGAGGTTATCACGACTACGATTGTAAAAGTTACAGGTTGGTTTGGCCTTCAGAGTTACCTTTCTCCCCATCTTTGCTAGTCCAGATCTTAAAAGTTCTCTTTTTCGCGTCTATCTACCCTTCCATGGGAGTGACGTAAATGTAACTTTATATCTTGCACTGCCTACGCATGCGCTGTAAACGTTGTGGGTTTGGTCGTCAAGAAGCGCACTTTACCTGAAGAACAAAGTACTTTTTCGTCTCTATCTCGCTATCTACAGGAGTGATGAAACTGAAATAGCACACGTCGCACCTACAGCGCATGCGCTATAAACACTGCAAATTTCGTTTTGCACAGTCAATAATGAAGGCCACCTTACTGAAAGAACAAAGTACTTTTTCGTCTCTATCTCGCTGTAGTGTCGTGCACTCCTGAGGTCACCGGCCCGTAAAAGCGACCATTTTATTGTTGTCAGCACTTCACCCGGCAGCTAGGGGAGGTGGAGTGATGACCTGGCTTAGTAGAAAGAATGCGTGTATGACGTTTTGAGGAGGTTCTGTTAAGAACAGTTTTTGAGTTGGAGTTGAAATGAGCAACGACTCGGAGGTAGGCTCTGGGTAAGACTGACGGTCGGAGGTGGCGGCGTGGAGCGAGAGATGCAGAGGAGAAGGCAGAGGGACATGCCTGGAGGACTGCTTGTGACGTTATTCTAGGTGTTCGTGTCCAGCGGCGGGCTACCATGGAGTGAGTAGACCCTTACGTATTTCTGGAGGAGTAAAAGAGCCGAGATATGGGTCGCAGTGAGGGAATGTAACTTTTGTACGTAGGATCGCATTGAGGGAATGTAACTTTTGTACGTAGGATCGCATTGAGGGAATGTAACTTTTGTACGTAGGATCGCATTGAGGGAATGTAACTTTTGTACGTAGGATCGCATTGAGGGAATGTAACTTTTGTACGTAGGATCGCATTGAGAGAATGTAACTTTTGTACGTAGGATCGCATTGAGAGAATGTAACTTTTGTACGTAGGATCGCATTGAGGGAATGTAACTTTTGTACGTAGGATCGCATTGAGGGAATGTAACTTTTGTACGTAGGATCGCATTGAGGGAATGTAACTTTTGTACGTAGGATCGCATTGAGGGAATGTAACTTTTGTACGTAGGATCGCATTGAGAGAATGTAACTTTTGTACGTAGGATCGCATTGAGGGAATGTAACTTTTGTACGTAGGATCGCATTGAGGGAATGTAACTTTTGTACGTAGGATCGCATTGAGGGAATGTAACTTTTGTACGTAGGATCGCATTGAGGGAATGTAACTTTTGTACGTAGGATCGCATTGAAAGAATGTAACTTTTGTACGTAGGATCGCATTGAGGGAATGTAACTTTTGTACGTAGGATCGCATTGAGGGAATGTAACTTTTGTACGTAGGATCGCATTGAGGGAATGTAACTTTTGTACGTAGGATCGCATTGAGGGAATGTAACTTTTGTACGTAGGATCGCATTGAGGGAATGTAACTTTTGTACGTAGGATCGCATTGAGGGAATGTAACTTTTGTACGTAGGATCGCATTGAGGGAATGTAACTTTTGTACGTAGGATCGCATTGAGAGAATGTAACTTTTGTACGTAGGATCGCATTGAGGGAATGTAACTTTTGTACGTAGGATCGCATTGAGGGAATGTAACTTTTGTACGTAGGATCGCATTGAGGGAATGTAACTTTTGTACGTAGGATCGCATTGAGGGAATGTATCTTTTGTACGTAGGATCGCATTGAGGGAATGTAACTTTTGTACGTAGGATCGCATTGAGAGAATGTAACTTTTGTACGTAGGATCGCAGTGAGGGAATGTAACTTTTGTACGTAGGATCGCAGTGAGGGAATGTAACTTTTCATACGTAGGATCCGATGCTCAGGGGAGTACTGACAAAGTTAGTAAACCTCATGTAATGGGTAATTAGTTTGTCAATTAGAGTTAGTTCTTGACTTATTTAATTAAGTAGTGTTTGTGATTAAATTGTAGTTTATCAGTTCTCAGCCGTTTGCTCTCGTAAGACAGTATAGGTTACAGTGTAGGACCATAGCGAGCGCCCTTTCTCCTACCTAATCCCACGTCCCGGAGAGGGTAAAAAAACCAGTAGCAAATAACTTGAAACCAGTAACAGGTAACTTAAAACCAGACACAGCTAGCTTACGCACGGAGCTAGATCACAGTAACAACAATATCGACAGTAACAATAAGAACACGTGGGTGGTGGCAGCTCTACCAACGCTGTGCACAGCTCTCATCCCGAGTGCGGCTTGACAAGGAGAGAGCCGGTACACGGGAGGGTTGTGCAGGGCGTCAAAACTATACCGGTCGGTTGAGGTTATAACCGAACTTTGCTTGTTACTTTTTGTAAATTAATATACATCAATTTACAGGACTGTTCTTCTCAAAGGTTTCTAACTTTATTTCCATTGTAACAATATAAACGTTAACACAATACCATCCGTCCAGTCCATTCCTTTACTGAACGCCAACTGACGCGGGACACCTGGTCCCTTGTCCTTCCTGCTATATTTAGAAGAGTGGAGAGGGAGAGCCGAACTGCTCCAACAATACTAGTATATAAATGCTCCAATAATGTTCGGCTACAAGGTGTGAGAGCCGGACAACTGACGGTATAGCACTTTATATAGAATTATGTACCTTCCTGTGAGATGTGCTGGTTATGCTGTTCTCGTTTTTGTTGCCGTCTTAAATAGTCTTGTGTTGCAGAAAAATGTTAGCATGCGGTATTGTTAATTCCATGGCTAAAAGATGCCCGAAATAGTAGGGAATTTAACAAGTATGACTCATGTTCTTGTTGTTTCGTTCAGATATCGACATAGTGTTTTAGTTGTGTTTATACATGTTTCCTGTTGTTATGTCACAGACTATGAACCAAAATAACACATCTCATATGAATGTACATAATTTTATACAAATGTACATATACAGTGATACCTTGGCTAACGAGTGACCCTGTTAACGAATTTTTCGGGTAACGAAGATTTCTTTTCGCTGTTTTTCGGACTCGGCTAACGAATATGGATTCGGCTAACGAATGTTTAAGTGGATGCTCGCCCTAAAATAAAGCAGCAAACATGAACGGTCGGGCCATTCCAGGAGCTTATCTTTTCCGTCTGTATGTGTGTGACAAAGAGATGAGCTGACCACATCACATAGGGGAGACCCCACCAACCCGACTTGGTTGTTTACGTTCGAGATTTTCTATAGAAACCTATGAGAAATCACGTTTCGGCTAAAGAAGATTTCGGCTAACGAATGTGATTTCGGAACGAATTATCTTCGTTAGCCGCGGTATCACTGTACAGAGTAGCTAGCTTTTTGAAACTTACTGATCTTACATTTGTACTTGATATCTGTGTTTTGTAAACAATTTTCACTGAAGATGATCTTAATAAACATCAGAATATATTAGTGATGAAGTCGACGGTTGTTAGCACTCAGCAGCTCTATCTGAGCTGGCAGAACGCAATGAGGTAACCCTCATGTGGGTGCCTGGGCATAGTGGCGTCCTTGGTAATGAAAAAGCAGATGAACTTGCAAGGCAAGGTGCAGCTAAACCATTACTTGGCCCAGAGCCGGCTCTTGGAATACCAAAGTGTTCAGCAAGAGAAGCAATCAAGAACTGGACTGAGTGTCAACATTTAACTACCTGGAACAGTATACCAGGTTACAAACATGGTAAACTCTTTATCAATGGACCATGCAAGAAGAAAGCTGACGGCCTGATTAAATTGAACAGGAATCAACTTAGATCAGTAGTAGCATTCCTCACAGGACACGCACCTGTGAGGAAGCACTTGAACATTATGGGCATCTTCGAAGGAGATCCGACCTGCAGATTTTGTGGGTCGGAGACTGAAACTGTGCACCATATTGTTTGTGGTTGCGAGGCACTGGCTCGACAACGTTATAAGCTCTTTGGGAAGATGTTCGCTGAACCAAGAGATATAAGCTTGGCTCCACTAAAAGACCTGTGTCTCTTTATTAGTAGCACAGGGCTAATGAACCGATGCTGAAAGAAAGACAAACGGTGAGCACAATAAGCCTAAGGCTGCGGTGCATCCGGAGCGAATGCCGACGGGCCCATAGAAAGAAGAAGAAGAAGAAACGGTTGTTAACTTTACAGCTTATGCATACACTGCTGTTATGATTTATTCATTACATGTGCACACAGCTATGACGTAACATTCCAGTACTAAATGCTGTTGCAAGTGGCATGCTGACATCACATTTGAATACTGTACATGCAGTCACTTGTGACACAGTTACACAGCGTAAGTATATCTCACATGTACGAGGTCTGTCCGGAAAGTAATGAGAATGGAATTCCTACGCTCCCTACGGCCTAGGGAGGGGAAGGGCAAGTCTAGGTCACTTACGGGTGGGGGGCCAGGTATAGGTTAGAACCAATCTCAGTCACATTCTGGCCTTCACAGAGTCGTGACAGTTATTGTTGTATCACCCTGTAATTTTTTTCATGTTCCCGAAGATAAAGAAGAATTTGAAAGGGCACCATTTCGGTACACTGACCAACGTCCAAACAGCCGCGACACAGGCACTGAACACCCTCACGGTTGAAGATTTTCAGAGCTGCTATGAATAATGGAAGAACCGTTGGGGGCGTTGCGTGCACTCCCAAGGATAATACTTTGAAGGCGATCACATTAGTGTATAAAAATTTTCAATAAAATATTTTTTTGGAAACCATTCTCATTACTTTCCGGACAGACTACGTATACTGAAACAAGATATTGAAATAGTATATGTTGTCTTTCTGTAGAAACCTTCTAAAGTGGATGATGCTATCAGTGATGGTGATAATACTCTTTCACCAATATCACCTACAAATTCAACAACTGAATATAAACCCAAGCATGGGCCAAGATGTTTGAAGAAGCTAAAGGCAAGACTTTATGTACCAGGTTGTTGGGGAAAAGAAATTACATCACTTCAGACTGAACACTTGTGATGTGAATACTGAGAACGCACACAGTGAGGAAAGTGAGTCACTTGAAAAACTAGGTTTTCATTTTTTACGTTGTATTGACCGTGCATTATATAGCAATTGGAAGTTATTTATTTACGAGTATCACACCAACTGATGCAGAATTTTTACAATATTGTTACTTCACCCCTATATGTATTTCGTCATTCAGAATGCCATCCTCAGGAGGTCACAGTGTTAAATGCATAGACTATACATCGATTGTATAAAATGTTACAACGATATGAGTAAAATGTTGAACGTTAAAATATCAGTCTATTGTTTTTGAGTTCTGATTGAGTTCATACACTATATGTGTATTGAAATATCACTAAAATGTTAACATTGTTACACATTTTTTGAAGTTTTTTAAATTTTGGATACGACTTTGATACCATGATTCTAATTACAATTATATCTCTATAGAAAACCAATACAGCCCTACGGTGGCGGAAGGATACAAGACCAAATCTGCCACTAATTTAAAAACCTAGCACTAAAGGTACTACTGCTTTACTATTACCCTCTACTACTCCGCTCCATGCGGTGTTGCCAAACTCGTCTTTGGGTATTAAGAATTTACTTAACTCATTTGGCTTTAGTTGTGCATTCTTAGCCCAAATCCATAATGCCTGTAATACCTAAAAATTGCCTGTTTCCGCTGCTACGTGCCACGCGGTGTTGCCATACTTGTCTTTGGCTAGTAACAACGTACTTAATTCATGTGGTTCAATTTTTACTTCCTGAGCCAAAATCCATAATGTCTCTGGTGCCTCTAAGTATCTAGTTTTGCTGCTGAGTGCCACACGGTGTTGCCATGCTCGTCTTTGGTTAGCAACAATGTACGTATGTGGAAATCCCATGGTCCAATGATGTAACCTATCTGGGTCTCAAAATGACAAAAACTCTGAATTATACGTCCCATATAAAACTCGCGACGGAAAAGGCCCTTGGAATGCTGGTTGCACTGTTTCCGTTGCTTTCGAAACAGTCTTCGTTATCTACGACTACAAAACTGCATTAATACAAAGCGGTCATCCGGCCGACGCTAACATATGCCGCCCCAATATGGTGCTCCATGAGTAATTCGTCGTACCGGCAAATGGAAGTGGTACAAAATAAATGTCTACGAGTGGTGGCAAGCGCCCCACGCGGAACTCCACTAGACAGGCTACGATCGTCCTTGGAGATGGAAACCATCCAGTATTACTCTATGCGCTTGGCGGAAAGTTTTTATAATAAGTGTACCGAACACCCAAATCCGTTGGTACGGTCCATTGGAAGATACACACTTCAGGAGCTGTACACGACGTACAGGAGGTACAAACACAAACGCCCCAAGCATTGTCTGCTGTAGCAGATCTGAAAGGATGATAGTGTTTTTTATTATGCTTTCAACTTTTTCACTACTACAACGACCGTTCAAGTAATTGGAACCTAGGTCTAAAGGAGGGGCTTGACCTCTCATGTGATGGGACTGCAGCTGGTTTAGTGGTACAGCTGATATTGTCAAATTGTATTACACAGTCAATAGAATTAATAAAGCGCTTTTTTAATAATAAAAAAATAAAAATAAAAAACAAAAATTGAAAACAACAACAAAAATAAAATAAAAATAAAAAACCAATGTACGTAATTCATCTGGTTCCAGTTTTACTTCCTCAGCCCAACTCCATAATGCCTCTAATATCTCTAAATTGTCGCTCTTTACTGCCGCATGCCACACGGTGTTGCCATACTTGTCCTTGGCTAGTAACAATGTACTTAATTCATCTGGTTTCAGTTTTACTTCCTCAGCCCTAATCCATAATGCCTCTAATATCTCTAAATTGTCGCTCTTTACTGCCTCATGCCACATGGTGTTGCCAAACATGTCCTTGGCTAGTAACAATGTACTTAATTCATCTGGTTTCAGTTTTATTTCCTTAGCCCAACTCCATAATGCCTCTAATCTCTCTAAATTGTCGCTCCCTACTGCCGTATGCCACACGGTTTTGCCATACTTGTTCTTGGCTAGTAACAATGTACTTAATTCATCTGTTTTCAGTCCTACTTCCTTAGCCCAACTCCATAATGCATCTAACATTTCTAAATTGCCTCTTTGTGCTGCCAAATGCCACACAGTGTTGGCATGCTCGTCTTTGGTTAGAAACAATGTACTTAATTCATCTGGTTTCAGTTTTATTTCCTTAGCCCAACTCCATAATGCCTCTAACAACTTTAATTTGCCTCTCTTTCCTGCCACATGCCACACGGTGTTGCCATAATTGTCCTTGCCTAGTAACAATGTACTTAATTGATCTGGTTTCTGTTTTCCTTCCTTAGCCCAACTCCATAATGCCTCTAATATCTCTAAATTGGCTCTTTCTGTTGCCGCCTGCCACACGGTGTAGCCATACTTGTCCTTGGCTAGTAAACATGTACTTATTTCATCTGGTTTCAGTTTTATTTCCTTAGCCCAACTCCATAATGCCTCTAACATCTCTAAATTGGCTCTTTCTGCTGCCGCGTGCCACACGGTGTAGACATACTTGTCCTTGGCTAGTAACATTGTACTTATTTCATCTGGTTTCAGTTTTATTTCCTTAGCCCAACTCCATAATGCCTCTAACATATCTAAATTGGCTCTTTCTGCTGCCGCGTGCCACACGGTGTAGCCATATTTGTCCTTGGCTAGTAACAATTTACGTAATGCAACTGGTTTCAGTTTTACTTCCTTAGCCCAACTCCATAATGCATCTAACATCTCTAAATTGAAACTTTCTGCTGCCGTATGCCACACGGTGATGCCATACTTGTTCTTGGCTAGTAACAATGTACTTAATTCATCTGGTTTCAGTTTTACTTCATTAGTCCAACTCCATAATGCATCTAACAACTCTAAATTGCCGCTGTTTACTGCCGCATGCCACACAGTGTTGCCATACTTGTCCTTGGCTAGTAAGTATGTACTTAATTCATTTGGTTTCAGTTTTACTTCCTTAACCCAATTATATAATGCCTCTAATATCTCTAAATTGCCGTTCTTTACTGCCGCATGCCACACAGTGTTGCCATGCTCGTCTTTGGCTAGTAACAATGTACTTAATTCATCTGGTTTCAGTTTTACTTCCTTAGCCCAATTCCATAATGCCTCTAATAGCTCTAAGTTGCCTCCTTCTGCTGCTGCGTGCCACACGGTGTTGCCATGCTTGTCTTTGGCTAGTAACAATGTACTTAATTCATCTGGTTTCAGTTTTACTTCCTTAGCCCAACTCCATAATGCCTCTAACATCTCTAATTTGCCTCTCATTACTGCCGCATGCCACACGGTGTTGCAATACTTGTCCTTGGCTAGTAACAATGTATTTAATTCATCTGGTTTCAGTTTTACTTCCTTAGCCCATATCCATAATGCCTCTAATATCTCTAAATTGCAGCTCTCTACTGCCGCATGCCACACAGTGTTGCCATACTTGTCCTTGGTTAGTAACAATGTACTTAATTCATCTGGTTTCAGTTTTACTTCCTTAGCCCAACTCCATAATGCCTCTAACATCTTTAATTGCCTCTCTTACTGCGCATGCCACACGGTGTTGCCATACGTTGTCTTGGCTAGTAACAATGTACTTAATTCATCTGGTTTCAGTTTTACTTCTTCAGCCCAACTCCATAATGCCTCTAACATCTCTAAATTGCCTCTTTTGCTGCGCTGCCACACTGTGTTGCTATGCTCGTTTTTGCTAGTAACATGTATCTTAATTCATCTGGTTTCAGTTTTAACTTCCTTAGCCCAACTCCATAATGCATCTAACATCTCTAAATTGCCTCTTTCTGTTGCTTGCGTGCCACACGGTGTTTGCCATACTTGTCCTTGGCTAGTAACAATGTACTTAATTCATTGGTTTCGGTTTTACTTTCTTAGCCCAACTCCATAATGCTCTAAACTCTCTAAATTGCCTCTTTGTGCTGCGCATGCCACACAGTGTTGCCATGCCGTCTTTGGCTAGAAACAATGTACTTAATTCATCTGGTTTCAGTTTTACGTCCTTCAGCCCAATTCCATAATGCCTCTAAACTCTAAATTGCCTCTTTCTGCTGCTGCATGCCACATGGTGTTGCCATGCTTGTTGTTGGCTATTAGCATTTCACTTAATTTATTTGGTTTTAGTTCTGTTTCCTTAGCCCAAATCCATAATGCCTCTAATAGCTTTATGTTGCCTGTTCCTGCTGCTGCGTTCCACACAGTGTTGCCATACTTATTTTGCTTAGTAACAATTCACTTAACTCATTTGATTTTAGTTGTGCTTCCTTAGCCCAACTCCACAATGCCTCTAATAATTTTAAGTTGCCTCTTTTGCTGCTTGGTGCCATACGGTGTTGCATAATTGTCCTTGGCTAGTAGCAATTCACATAACTCTTTTGGGTTTAGTTGTGCTTCCTTAGCCCAACACCATAATGCCTCTAATACCTCTAAATTCCCTCTTTCTGCTGCTGCGTGCCACACGGTGTCGCCATGCTCGTCTTCGGCTAGTAACAATTCACTTAACTCATTTGATTTTAGTTGTGCTTCCTTAACCCAACTGCATATGCCTCTAACATCTCTACATTCCCTCTGTCTACTGCTGCGTGCCACGCGGTTCTGCCATACTCGTTCTTTGCTAGTAACATTTCACTTAACTCATTTGGTTTTAAGTGTTACTTCCTTAGCCCTTCTCCATAATGACTCTAATGCCTTTAATTTGCCTGTTTCTGCTGCCAGGTGCCAGGCGGTTTTTCCAGCCGAATCTTGCGCTAGCAACATCTGTTTCTTTAACTCTTCTGCGTATATTTGGGCCTCTTTAGCCGAATTTCAAGATTTCTCTAACGAGTTTATGTCGACGCATTCCCATATCTTGTTTAATGCATCTACTTTGCCTCCAATTGCTGCCATATGCCAAGCGGTTCGTCCATGAATGTTTGTGGCTGATAACATCTTCCTTAGAGCATTTGAATATTCTCCTGATTTTAGGCTGTCCAATAAAAATCCAATAATATGAATATTATCTTCTGTCACTGCTCGGCTTAGTGCTGTTTGGCCTAAACCTATCAGACGACTAAGCACTTCTCTCTCATTCCACTGTTCATCGAGTTTTTTTCCATACTGTTTCAAGGCCTGTTCCGGTGGCTTAGTTTTTTCCAACAACCATCCAAAAAGGCTCTAATTACATGACAATCTGTTCGTAACAAAACTTTATTGAGTAAAATTTCCTGCACATGTATCTGCTGTTTAGTTCCCTTTGTCAATTGGTTCATTAAGAAGTCAGCCACATAATACTCAGCAAAAGTGCGGTGGATGAACTGCGGCTTACCGTCATGGTTTTCTGAACTATCCCAATCCTAGCAATCTTTCATCTGAAAATGTAGATTCGTATTAATTTGCGATGTGTCACCCGTCATCAGTAAACAACGCCTTTAAGGCTAAAGCTGATGCTGTATTGTATGCTTTTGATATAGATTCTCGTTGCTCCTTTGCAGCACGTTACCTGCTGGTGTTTTGGACTTTTCCTCATAATATACATCGTATTTTTTCTCAATAAATCGTCCGTATAACCCCAGCAAGTCTAGCTTGTGCGGTAACTCAGGATCGGGTTTCTCTGACTGATTAAATGATTTAAATTCCTCTTCGAAAGCCTCGGCTAGCATGCGGGTTTGTAATGGAATGCCGGCGAACTCTTTGTACTTATCGCTTATTGACTGTGCCAACTTCCTGATCAATTCTGTAGCGTAAATTTCTAATCGACTTTGATTCGTGCCTTCAAGACTTACATTTCGAAGCCAGAATTTATTGAGAAATTCAACTTGCTCTACTTCGGAGAAGGGCTGTAGGGTGTAGGCCAGCTGTTGTAGCTTGTCCTCCAGTTCCTCTCTGAGGTGGGGTCGGGTGGTGACCCACAGCTGCTCTAACGAAGTCTGCTTCAGAACTTGCAGCATATCAATGACCGTCTCTTTGTAGTGCGGACTGATTTCATCAAAACCGTCCAACATTATCACTATTTTTTTAGTTTCATTTCCTTCAAAGTTCTTCTTAAACAACTCCTTCTTTAAAGGAGATTCAAGCTTTAGCACTTCCTTTGATACAAATTCAAGTACCCTTTCTTTATCCATCTTCTTTCCTTTCTGAGCCTCTAGCAGTTCCGTATAGTCATTTAAATCAATTCTCACCAACCAATGGGCTGGAAATTTTTCCTTGATTTCTTTAGACAGATGTGTCAGTACGGTGCTTTTACCCATTCCTGCTTTGTCAGCAATTAGCATGACCCTGTGGTTCCCTGCTTGCTCCAAAAGCTTGTCTAAATCCTTAGGACCATAAGAGTGGGATTTCTGTGCATCAATATATTTACGTAATGTCTTTAAATTCCCTTGCGACTGCTGCCAAATTAGTTCCCCTGATTGTCCTTAACCAGCCAATGCACATTACTCGTTGGATTCTGCTGACAGAGTTGTTTGAATTCCTGTTCATTACTAGCCAGTAAATCAGCAAATTTTCCTTCTGTTTTATCACTTGAAATGTCCTGTCTAATAACGATGTTGTGATGAAAAGTTCTATCGATATAGAACGTCTCATTGTAACCACTGCAAGCAGACGGTACAGGATTTCCAGCAATTCTAATCTCCGTTTCCTGTAACAAATCAGCAAGAGGAAAGGAATTTGTGACTGATTTAGCAGATGTGAGTTGATTTAAAGCAACTCTTCTGCCTTGAAAAATTACTGCCTTCTCTAGTACTTTTCTCTGTGAATTGAGGGTTAAATCGCCCAAGTTAACTGTACATCTGTTCTTTTAAACCCTTCACTGAATGTTTCTGTAGCTGTTACTTGTACTAAAGCAGCGGTGCTATCTTCTGATGGCGTGGTCAGAATGATTTTCAGAGCCTTCTTCTGTTTTAGAATATTGAACAATTCCTTGAACATGTCTCCTAGCTCATCATTAACTGGCTGATTGTTCTCGCAAGCAATCATTAGTACGTGCGGTTTTTCCATTGATTCCAGTAACTTACTCAAATTTATCATTCGATTGACCCATAGCAACCGCTCTAATTTCAGTACGGTACAGTCACCTTCACTGTAGCAGTTGGCCGTATAGGGTGTCTTTTGAAACACCCTATAAACCTTGGTTAGCCCTGTCCAAACGTCCCCATCAGTCATTCGTAACTGCCAAATTTGTTGGTCACTAGTAAGAAATTCTCTTAAATCCAAAGCGTCGGGATTAAAGTCAAGTGCGCTTTGGTGAATCGTTTCGATATAACGCAGAGTTTCGTATCGATAAACCCTACTTCTTATCTGGAATGATGATAATTTGTCCTTTATGTTCACTTTCATGTGCGGGAAAAGTCGAACCAAACGCTTCACATAGGGAATCAGGGCTTGCAATGTGCTAGCGTCTGGACAGCGAACATGTTCATTGCCAAGTTCGAAGTTTCGTAACTTTTGTTCAGCTTCCTGTTGGGCCTCAGTATTATTCATAACAGAAAACAAATCCTCAGGCTTAAAGAATTCCGGCACGTGACGTAACCAACGATAACGCTCCAGAAACTCCCGCTCATCCTGTGTAAAAATGCTTAGACTCTTTGCGCATTCGTCGTAAGCTTTAGTTTGATAACGAAGCTGGTTGTAACCCTTGGGCACGTTGCTAAGAATTGTGATCATTACCTCAGGGTGGTAATTATTAACATGCTTTGCAGATTTAAAGAAATCATTGTATTCTCTAAAACCCTCTAATCCTGCACTAACAGGCCAATCGACCACCTCTTGTATTTTTGGTTTACCTTCATTGTCTATACGTACTTGCCCCGTTTCTGGATCAAAGGCTTCCACAATTTTATTGAGTGCATGTGTTGCTAGATTGTACAATGCAGTATGTTTTTCCAAGAAGCCCATATGAGACAAGTCAATAAAGATTCTATAGACTGTCCCTAAATGGGAGTTACAGGTATTGATGCGATTTGGAGCAGACAGATAACTAGTGATGTCTAAGTGCTGTAAGTCAATGGAACGCCCGTCAAGGCGTACATCAAGTTTGTCGGTCATTTGTGACAACATGTCTTTGCAGCCTGGGCTATCGAAAACTACTGTGTGCGGATGGTAACTGTCTCGGACATCACGATTGTCTTGGACAGTGCTGCTTCCAAGTGGTTCGTGTTCTTCTCTTTTAATTCCTTTAAGAAATGTACCGTCTTTCTCTTCAAGGTATTTAGTGGCAAAGTAGTGACTTGCGCCAGCCAACCCCCTAACGAGTGACCGGTGAAGAACAGTTCAAAACTTGCCCCCTTTTCTTGATCTATTTCTTGCATAACTGTGACTACCTTATTAGCAAATGTGCTGGCAGAACTCATTTGATCAACGTAGTTGTTAAATACAACACCTTTAATATCTGTTACAAGAGCACCGACATTTTTAGGGTCAGTGCCTCGATGAGCAATCACCACTTGCTGATGCTCCGGGTGCCAGTAGGCGGTTCCAAAATAGCCGTTCCTTGCCCCATAATGAGATGCTGTCGTTAGCAACTTCCAGCCTTCGGGAGGTTTAGGCTCTTCGCGTTGGTAGTCAGTGTATGCCATGGAGGAAAACTGGGCTAAGACATGCGGCGTGGGGAAAGCGGGCGTTGCTTTGAGTTGATTAATGGAGGATAATTGTTTGTTTTCATAAAACTCTTCCATGCGATACTTAAAATTATCGTGGCTCAATTTCAGCTCTGTATCTACTGTTAGTTTTCCTGAGAAAGGCGGCAGAACAGTTGTCGCTGCTTGTTTGCCAGTCGCAGCTGCATGTGAGTTACTCTGCAATACCGATACCTCATTGGGATTGGCCGCAACCGGCTAAAGTTGTGTGACGCTAATCTGTCTGTTTCCGAGGGGGTCCTCTGTGCTTTTTGTTCCGTGGGTTCGTTACATAATGACTTTGGTAGTATGGGAACAAAATTACAGCAGCTCTGTCTTAACGACTGGACATTAAATGGTCCACCAGGAACAACATACATACATACAGACAGACACACACACATACATACATACAATGCATACACAGATACACAGTTAAGTGCACGCACACATACATACCTCACGTCCATTCTGCCTGTCAAATATGGGTTTTCACGCATCAATAATCTCTATATGATTACGATCTTCAGCCAAATCTAAAGGCGTCTTTCCATCGTTATTTTAAATGGTAGTGTTTGCTCTGTATGCAGGGATTTGCCGTCCATTATTTTACAGTACAGATGGACGATCTTAGGAAGTGGATTGCCATAGAAAGTGGACAGAATTAAAATAATGTTATCCCTGCCTTGTCCACTCTAAATACAATTCTTCTTATTACAGATTTTAATATGAAACTTGAAGCGAAAGTCTAAAAAAAATTAAATAAGGAATGAGTAATGCAGACATGTAATGTACGTTACTTGTGTGTGTGTAAGTAGTCAAGTAACTTATTGCTTCTCTTATTTAAATGCTGAAAGTACGTGGCGTGATGCTGTAGATTTATTACAGTATAATGAAAGTTTCAGCCCTTTCTAAACGCCCCAGTGTTGCCTGCAATATCCTCACTAACAGCTACGTATCTTGTACAGGCATCGCCTTATCTAACGTCTGTAGTGAAGTTTACTGCGTGCAGTTTGGACACCTCGCCTCAGCCTGGGGGACACCGATGTTCTACAGGCGCACTTTGGAAAGCATTTTGACATGGAACTGAACATCTGACAGACAGGAAACTTCAGTACACAGACTCATAACATTACATGCTAACTAACAACACGAAGGTGAAGCACACGGAGGTCACTGTCACTCTGAAGTGTCCAGTGCTGCTTACGGCCGCTCTGAAGACACAAGGAACGTCCTAGGTCACGTACGGGTCACATCAGTAGATGCGGCAGTCAGTATTGTTGCCATTTCAACACAGTGCTGTACCGAAGATCATACAGTGATGCCAACTGCCATTAAACCACAGCCGTCGTGACATCCGAGGTGGTGCTTCCTAAGTCCGAAATTATCGCAAAATGTTTCGGAGTACAGCACTGTCTTCACTGACGCCTCTGCAGACCTGTCAAAGGATAATGTCATGTAACGCTATAAGCTGTCTGGTGCAATGCTGCTGACCTGCTGAGGCTCCTGTTAAGCTGTTTACACTACACATACAGTACAACTGCATGTACGTGTGTGACTGGAAGGAATAGTTGTGGATTTTTGTAGGCATTATCCTATCAGTTTCCTGAGGAATAGCCGAAAATTGTAAT
Organism: Reticulitermes speratus; assembly: GCA_021186555.1. Taxonomy (NCBI): domain Eukaryota; kingdom Metazoa; phylum Arthropoda; class Insecta; order Blattodea; family Rhinotermitidae; genus Reticulitermes; species Reticulitermes speratus. The sequence goes on along the minus strand of JAJKFL010000006.1, from coordinate 2,051,297 downwards.
TATATTGTGGAGTATCCTGGAGGACATTTGAAGTCACACAGCATTAATGCTAATTACCTGGCAAAACTCAGCATGTGACACAATATTTAGCACAGTACAACAAGACTGCTTAACCCTGAAGTTGAAGGCAACATGACATTTCGAAGCATCCGGAAGTGGGTCACATTTCACAAGAAGCGAAACATCAGGAAGCGTCAGCAATACAGCTGACAGAACCTGATATATCGCATCAGCAAAGCTTGCTGACTGAACTTCCCACTTCGATTAGCGGTCTTCGTATTAGAAATGTTTCACCCAATACAGTCAATTCGTTTGTTCATTAAAGTATATTGCGTGAATTGTTTCAGTCCAAAGTTGAAAATTTACTCAAAGTATCGGCCTAACTAATCTGTTGGAAAGAATCAGCAAACTGGGGACCCAGTCACTATGGGACACTAGTTGTGGCGTGGGAGGTTTTATAATAAAGCCAACAAAACTATGAAATTACGTGGTTTCTACTTTATTTGTCAATGACGAATTCTCCAATATGGCGAACATTGCACCGCCATAATAATGAAATGGAGGAAAGGGATTTATTTCTGATATGAAAGCCATTAGAGTGCTGCACTTCAGTACAGTGTAATATAACTGCACAGTGCATGTTGCAAGTACCAGCACTGCACTGACATACAGTGTAAATAACTTGCACAGTGCATGTTGCAAGTCACCAGTGCTGCACTGTAGTACAGTGTAATATAACTTGCACAGTGCATGTTGAAGTCACCAGTGCTGCACTTCATTACAGTGTAATATAACTTGCACAGTGCAGGTTGCAAGCACCAGTGCTCACTCATACAGTGTAATATAACTTGCACAGTGCAGGTTGCAAGTCACCAGTGCTGCACTCATTACAGTGTAATATAACTTGCAAAGTGCAGGTTGCAAGTACCAGTGCTGCACTGCAGTACAGTGTAATATAACTTGCACAGTGCATGTTGCAAGTCACCAGTGCTGCACTGCAGTACAGTGTAAAATAACTTGCACAGTGCAGGTTGCAAGTCACCAGTGCTGCACTTCAGTACAGTGTAATATAACTTGCACAGTGCAGGTTGCAAGCCACCAGTGCTGCACTGCAGTACAGTGTAATATAACTTGCACACTGCATGTTGCAAGTCACAAGTGCTGCACTTCAGTAAAGTGAAACATAACTTGCACATTGCAGGTTACAAGCCACCAGTGCTGCACTGCAGTACAGTGTAATTATACTTGCACAGTGCATGTTGCAAATCACTAGTGCTGCACTGAAGTACAGTGTAATATAGCTTGCACAGTGCATATTGCAAGTCACCAGTGCTGCACTTCAGTAAAGTGAAAAATAACTTGCACAGTGCATGTTGCAAGCCACCAGTGCTGCACTGCAGTACAGTGTAATATACTTGCACAGTGCATGTTGCAAATCCCTAGTGCTGCACTGAAGTACAGTGTAATATACTTGCACAGTGCATGTTGCAAATCACTAGTGCTGCACTGAAGTACAGTGTAATATAGCTTGCACAGTGCATATTGCAAGTCACCAGTGCTGCACTTCAGTAAAGTGAAAAATAACTTGCACAGTGCATGTTGCAAGCCACCAGTGCTGCACTGCAGTACAGTGTAATATAACTTGCACAGTGCAGGTTGCAAGCCACCAGTGCTGCACTGCAGTACAGTGTAATATACTTGCACAGTGCATGTTGCAAATCCCTAGTGCTGCACTGAAGTACAGTGTAATATAGCTTGCACAGTGCATGTTGCAAGTCACAAGTGCTGTACTTCAATACAGTGTAATATAATTTGAACAGTGCATGGAGCAATTCACCAGTTCCGCACTGCAGTACAGTGTAATTTAACTTGCACAGTGCATGTTGCAAGTCACCAGTGCTGCACTGCAGTACAGTGTAATATAACTTGCACAGTGCATGTTGCAAGTCACCAGTGCTGCACTTCAGTACAGTGTAATTATAACTTGCACAGTGCATGTTGCAAGTCACCAGTTCTGCACTGCAGTACAGTGTAATATAACTTGCACAGTTGAGGTTTGCAAGTCATCAGTGCTGCACTGCAGTACAGTGTAATATAACTTGCACAGTGCATGTTGCAAGTCACCAGTGTTGCACTGCAATAAAGTGTAATATAACTTGCACAGTGCATGTTGCAAGTCACCAGTGCTGCACTGCAGTAGAGTGTAATATAACTTGCACAGTGCAGGTTGCAAGTCACCAGTGCTGCACTGCAATACAGTGTAATATAACTTGCACAGTGCATGTTGCAAGTCACCAGTGCTGCACAGCATTACAGTTTAATATAACTTGCACAGTGCAGGTTGCAAAATCACCAGTGCTGCACTGCAGTACAGTGTAATATAACTTGCACAGTGCAGGATGAAAGTCACCAGTGCTGCACAGCATTACAGTTTAATACAACTTGCACAGTGCAGGTTGCAAGTCACCAGTGCTGCACTGCATTACAGTTTAATATATCTTGCCACATGCATGTTGCAAGTCAACAGTGCTGCACTGCAGTACAGTGTAATATACTTGCACAGTGCATGTTGCAAGTCACCAGTGCTGCACTTCAGTAAAGTGAAACATAACTTGCACAGTGCAGGTTTCAAGCCACCAGTGCTGCACTGCAGTACAGTGTAATATACTTGCACAGTGCATGTTGCAAATCACTAGTGCTGCACTGCAGTACAGTGTATTATAGCTTGCACAGTGCATATTGCAAGTCACCAGTGCTGCACTTCAGTCAAGTGAAAAATAACTTGCACAGTGCATGTTGCAATTCACAAGTGCTGCACTGCAATTACAGTGTAATATAACTTGCACAGTGCATGTTGGAAGTCACCAGTGCTGTACTGCAGTACATTGTAATATAACTTGAACAGTGCATGTTTCAAGTCACCAGTGCTGCACTGAATTAGATTATAATATAACTTGCACATTGCATATTGCAAGTCACCAGTGCTGCACTGCAGTACAGTGTAATATATTTGCACAGTGCATGTTGGAAATCACCAGTGCTGCACTGCAGTACAATGTAATATAACTTGCACAGTGCATGTTGCAAGTCACCAGTGCTGCACTGCAGTACAGTGTAATATACTTGCACAGTGCATGTTGCAATTCACAAGTGCTGTACTGCAGTACAGTGTAATATAACTTGAACAGTGCATATTGCAAGTCCCCAGTGCTGCGCTTCAATACAGTGTGATATAACTTGCACAGTGCATGTTGCAAGTCACCAGTGCTGCACTTCAGTACAGTGTAATATAACTTGCACATTGCATGTTGCAGGTCACCAGTGCTGCACTGCAGTACAGTGTAATATAACTTGCACAGTGCATGTTGCAAGTCACCAGTGCTGCACTGCAGTACGGTGTAATATAACTTGCACAGTGCAGGTTGCAAGTCACCAGTGCTGTACTGCAGTGCAGTGTAATATAACTTGCACCGTGCAGGTTGTAAGTCACCAGCGCTGCACTGCAGTAGAGTGTAATATAACTTGCACAGTGCAGGATGAAAGTCACCAGTGCTGCACTGCATTACAGTGTAATATAACTTGCACAATGCATTTTGCAAGTCACTATTGCTGCACTGTAGTACAGTGTAATATAACTTGCACAGTGCATGTTGCAGTTCACCAGTGCTGCACTGCAGTACAGCTTAATATAACTTGCACAGTGCAGGTTGCAAGTCACCAGTGCTGCACAGCATTACAGTTTAATATAACTTGCACAGTGGAGGTTGCAAGTCACCAGTGCTGCACTGCAGTACAGTGTAATATAACTTGCACAGTGCATGTTGCAAGTCACCAGTGCTGCACTGCAGTACAGAGTAATATAACTTGCACAGTGCAGGTTGCAAGTCACCAGACTGCACTGCAGTACAGTGCAATATAACTTGCACAGTGCAGGTATGCAAGTCATCAGTGCTGCACTGCATACAGTGTAATATACTTGCACATGCATGTTGCAAGTCACCAGTGCTGCACTGCAATACAGTGTAATATAACTTGCACAGTGCAAATTGCAAGTCACCATGCTGCACTGCAGTAGAGTGTAATATAACTTGCACAGTGCAGGATGCAAGTCACCAGTGCTGCACAGCATTACAGTTTAATATATCTTGCACACTGACATGTTGCAAGTCAAAAGTGCTGCACTGCAGTACAGTGTAATAACTTGCACAGTGCAGTTGCAAGTCACCAGTGCTGCACTTCAGTAAAGTGAAACATAACTTGCACAGTGCAGGTTGCAAGCACCAGTGCTGCACTGCATTACAGTGTAATATAACTTGCACATACATGTTGCAAGTCACCAGTGCTGCACTTCAGTAAAGTGAAAATAACTTGCACAGTGCAGGTTGCAAGCCACCAGTGCTGCACTTCAGTAAGTTTAAAATAACTTGACAGTGCATGTTGCAATTCACAAGTGCTGCACTGCAGTTAAGTGTAATATAACTTGCACAGTGCATGTTGCAAGTCACCAGTGCTGTACTGCAGTACAGTGTAATATAACTTGCACAGTCATGTTGCAAATCACCAGTGCTGCACTGCAGTACAGTTTAATATAACTTGACAGTGCATGTTGCAAGTCACCATTGCTGCACTAATTAGAGTGTAATATAACTTCACAGTGCATATTGCAAGTCACCAGTGCTGCACTGCAGTACAGTGTAATATTGCACAGTGCATGTTGCAAGTCACCAGTGCTGCACTGCAGTACAGTGTAATATAACTTGCACAGTGCATGTTGCAAGTCACCAGTGCTCATGAAGTACAGTATATAACTTGAACAGTGCATGTTGCAATTCACCAGTGCTGCACTGCAGTACAGTGTAATATAACTTGCTCAGTGCATGTTGCAAGTCACCAGTGCTGCACTTCATTACAGTGTAATATAACTTGAACAGTGCATGTTGCAATTCACAGTGCTGCACTGCAGTACAGTTTAATATAACTTGCACAGTGCATGTTGCAAGTCACCAGTGCTCCACAGTATACAGTGTAATATAACTTGCACAGTGATGGTATGCAAGTCACGAGTATTGCACTGCAGTACAGTTTAATATAACTTGCACAGTGCATGTTGCAAGTCACCAGTGCTGCACTGCAGTACAGTGTAATATAATTGCACAGTGACATGTTGTCAATCACCAGTTCTGCACTGCAGTACAGTGTAATATAACTTGCACAGTGCATGTTGCAAGTCACCAGTGCTGCACTTCAGTACAGTGTAATATAATTTGAACAGTACATGTTGCAATTCACCAGTGCTGCACTGCAGTACAGTGTAATATAACTTGCACAGTGCATGTTGCAAGTCACCAGTGCTGCACTTCAGTACAGTGTAATATAACTTGAACAGTGCATGTTGCAATTCACCAGTGCTGCACTGCAGTACAGTGTAATATAACTTGCACATTGCATGTTGCAAGTCCCCAGTGCTGGACTGCAGTACAGTTAATATAACTTGCACAGTGCATGTTGCAAGTCACCAGTGCTGCACTTCATTACAGTGTAATATAACTTGAACAGTGCATGTTGCAATTCATCAGTGCTGCACTGCAGTACAGTGTAATATAACTTGCACAGTGCATGTTGCAATTCACCAGTGCTGCACTGCAGTACATTGTAATATACTTTGCACAGTGCATGTTGCAATTCACCAGTGCTGCACTTCAGTACAGTGTAATATAACTTGAACAGTGCATATTGCAATTCACCAGTGCTGCACTGCAGTACAGTGTAAATATAACTTCCCCCCCCCCCCCCCGCAGTACAGTGTAATATAACTTGCACAGTGCATATTGCAAGTCCCCAGTGCTGCGCTTCAATACAGTGTGATATAACTTGCACAGTGCATGTTGCAAGTCACCAGTGCTGCACTGCAGTACGGTGTAATATAACTTGCACAGTGCAGTTGCAAGTCACCAGTGCTGCACTGCAGTGCAGTGTAATATAACTTGCACCGTGCAGGTTGTAAGTCACCAGCGCTGCACTGCAGTAGAGTGTAATATAACTTGCACAGTGCAGGATGAAAGTCACCAGTGCTGCACTGCATTACAGTGTAATATAACTTGCACAATGCATGTTGCAAGTCACTATTGCTGCACTGTAGTACAGTGTAATATAACTTGCACAGTGCATGTTGCAAGTCACCAGTGCTGCACTGCAGTACAGCTTAATATAACTTGCACAGTGCAGGTTGCAAGTCACCAGTGCTGCACAGCATGCAGTTTAATATAACTTGCACAGTGGAGGTTGCAAGTCACCAGTGCTGCACAGCAGTACAGTGTAATATAACTTGCACAGTGCATGTTGCAAGTTTACCAGTGCTGCACTGCAGTACAGTGTAATATAACTTGCACAGTGCAGGTTGCAAGTCACCAGTACTGCACTGCAGTACAGTGCAATATAACTTGCACAGTGCAGTTGCAAGTCATCAGTGCTGCACTGCACTACAGTGTAATATAACTTGCACAGTGCATGTAGCAAGTCACCAGTGCTGCACTGCAATACAGCTCAATATAACTTGCACAGTGCAGAATGCAAGTCACCATGCTGCACTGCAGTAGAGTGTAATATAACTTGCACAGTGCAGGATGCAAGTCACCAGTGCTGCACAGCATTACAGTTTAATATATCTTGCACACTGCAGTTGCAAGTCAACAGTGCTGCACTGCAGTACAGTGTAATATACTTGCACAGTGCATGTTGCAAGTCACCAGTGCTGCACTTCAGTAAAGTGAAACATAACTTTGCACAGTGCAGGTTGCAAGCCACCAGTGCTGAACTGCAGTACAGTGTAATATAACTTGCACATGCATGTTGCAAGTCACCAGTGCTGCACTTCAGTAAAGTGAAACATAACTTGCACAGTGCAGTTGCAAGCCACCAGTGCTGCACTGCAGTACAGTGTAATATACTTGCACAGTGCATGTTGCAAATCACTAGTGCTGCACTGCAGTACAGTGTAATATAGCTTGCACAGTGCATATTGCAAGTCACCAGTGCTGCACTTCAGTAAAGTGAAAATAACTTGCACAGTGCATGTTGCAATTCACAAGTGCTGCACTGCAGTACAGTGTAATATAACTTGCACAGTGCATGTTGCAAGTCACCAGTGCTGTACTGCAGTACAGTGTAATATAACTTGCACAGTTCATGTTGCAATCACCAGTGCTGCACTGCAGTACAGTTTAATATAACTTGAACAGTGCATGTTGCAAGTCACCAGTGCTGCACTTAATTAGAGTGTAATATAACTGCACAGTGCATATTGCAACTCACCAGTGCTGCACTGCAGTACAGTGTAATATATTTGCACAGTGCATGTTGCAAGTCACCAGTGCTGCACTGCAGTACAGTGTAATATATTTGCACAGTGCATGTTGCAAGTCACTAGTGCTGCACTGCAGTACAGTGTAATATAACTTGCACAGTGCATGTTGCAAGTCACCAGTGCTGCACTGCAGTACAGTGTAATATAACTTGAACAGTGCATGTTCCAATTCACCGGTGCTGCACTGCAGTACATTGTAATATAACTTGTACAGTGCATGTTGCAAGTCACCAGTGCTGCACTGTAGTACAGTGTAATATAACTTGCACAGTGCATGTTGCAAGTCACCAGTGCTGCACTGCATTACAGTTTAATATAACTTGCACAGTGAATGCTGCAAGTCACCAGTGCTGCACTTCAGTACAGTGTAATATAACTTGAACAGTGCTGTTGCAATTAACCAGTGCTGCACTGCAGTACAGTGTAATATAACTTGCACAGTGCATGTTGCAAGTCACCAGTGCTGCACTTCAGTACAGTGTAATATAACTTGAACAGTGCATGTTGCAATCACCAGTGCTGCACTGCAGTACAGTGTAATATAACTTGCACAGTGCATGTTGCAAGTCACCAGTGCTGCACTTCAGTACAGTGTAATATAACTTGAACAGTGCATGTTGCAATTCACCAGTGCTGCACTGCAGTACAGTTTAATATAACTTGCACATTGCAGGTTGCAAGTCACCAGTGCTGCACAGTATTACAGTTTAATATAACTTGCACAGTGGAGGTAGCAAGTCACAGTGTTGCACTGCAGTACAGTGAAATATAACTTGCACAGTGCATGTTGCAAGTCACCAGTGCTGCACTTCAGTACAGTGTAATATAACTTGCACATTGCATGTTGCAAGTCACCAGTGCTGACTGCAGTACAGTATAATATAACTTGCACAGTGCATGTTGCAAGTCACCAGTGCTGCACTTCATTACAGTGTAATATAACTTGACAGTGCATGTTGCATTCACAGTGCTGCACTGCAGTACAGTGTAATATAACTTGCACAGTGCATGTTGCAATTCACCAGTGCTGCACTGCAGTACATTGTAATATATAAAGCTTATGCACACAGTGAAGCATGTTTGCAATTCACCAGTGCTGCACTGCAGTACAGTGTAATATAACTTGCACAGTGCATTTTTGCAAGTCACCAGTGCTGCACTGCAGTACAGTGTAATATATCTTGCACAGTGCATGTTGCAAGTACCAGTGCTGCACTGCAGTACAGTTAATATAACTTGCACAGTGCATGTTGCAAACCAGTGCTGCACTACAGTACAGTGTAATATAATTTGAACAGTGCGGGTTGAAATTCACCAGTTCTGTGTAAGTCTTGGGATCGAGAACAGTGGAGGACAATTGTGGAAGAGGCTAAGGGCCACCTAAGGCTGTAACGCCAGAAGAAGAAGAAGAGTACAGAGTATAAACCTGCTCACAAATAGACACTTACCGTTGGTCTTCCTGTTTTTGTTTACGTGCAACTACGTGCATGTACCACGTCCACTCCTTACGCGCGCACGTACAAACTTTGCTACGCTCAGGACACTAGATGATCTGTATGACGATGCCCACGCGAACTCTGATACGTGCTGTGGCGGTCCGGAAGTTTGTCGATATCTCATGTCTGTTATCTTTGGGTGGATTTATTGGTTTGCTATCTGTAGAGACATTGAGGGTGGTAGCATTGTGTAGCGGAAGTTTGTGTTGGCATATACTGTAGTTTAACAGTGTGCATACTGCATATAATATTTAATGAACATGTGCTGCATACTCTGCAATACTATGTACTTATCATGTACATTACTGTGCACACTGTTTTAATTACATGTTGCTACACTGTGACAATGTACTTGGTGCATTACTAGCAATGTATTGTTGATAACACGTTGTGTTATATACTGTACACTGTCATACTGTTGATATCTAGTTGCATACTGGCATATGTTTTATGAACATTTGTGCATGATACTCTGCAATTTATTTTACCATAATCTGTACACACTGTACATACTGTGGCATACCACTGCATACTATCAACCATACTACTTGTACACTACACTGTACATATTCATTGCACTGCTATTGCAATCAACAGTGCAAGTCAGATGCAAAATCTGAAATTGCAAAAACCCTCACACTAACAACATCTGATCACTAATAATATGTAGTCCCATTCATTGATATGTACGTTCCCATGCTGACTATTACGTCATTGATATGTACGTTCCCATGCTGACTATTACGTCATTGATATGTACGTTCCCATGCTGACTATTACGTCATTGATATGTACGTTCCCATGCTGACTATTACGTCATTGATATGTACGTTCTCATGCTGACTATTACGTCATTGATATGTACGTTCCCATGCTGACTATTACGTCATCATCACTACTTAGTGTTGCCACATTTCCCTTAAAAAAAAGGAACATTTATGTCGACATCAAAATTAGTTTTAAAGAATACATGAAAATTCAAATTGTCTGATATTTTAATTGTAATTATCTTGACATTTTGCCCTTTTTAACAACTGTTTATCCTGTTTTACATACTGAAGGAACTCTTTACATGTAAAAGAGAAAATCTACTTACAGGAAAATCAAAAATGTAAAGAGTAAAACAAACCAAAAAAACGTAAAACTTACGGGAAAAACGTAGGACCTGGCAAAATTATCACTACTGTATATACACTGTTTTCTGTTATTGTTTTCGTGTTTCTGACTGTTGTACTCGCTGCTTATTGTTGTACTTCCACACGACTTTTTACATTGTTGTTTTGTAATTTCTTTAATGGCATTACATTCCCAAAGTGTTAGCTCTGTTCAGCTGTTAGTTTTCCTATCGCTGTTGTATGTATGATACTGCAGTTAGCATCGAAATGTACTGTCAATAAACGACATACGTAAGTGTGATAAGATAGCACAGAAAGTTTGAAATAGTCGTTGTCTTTCATACGATTTATCTACCGCCACTTTTGTCCCGCTGTGTTATGTAGTACCGACTGTTGGAAAGGGGATCGCAAACGTCGCGTCATTGGTGGGTCGACAATAGATGACACGAATTTTGTTGTCTGTTTGCACAGTTATGATCTGTGGATCTGCTCAATGTCAGTCACGGATTATCACATAGCTTTCTTTCAAGTTTGTATAAAGATATACGTGAGCTTGACCAGCGTTTTAATTTTATTTATGATTTTAAGGGGGGAGTTTTCTTCTTACAAAATGCATGGGGTTTATTTTTCTCATTTTCTGTCATAGGCTTGATGTTATGTGGGGAGTCTATTGTGTGTGGGTAAGTTGAATTCAATGTGTTGGCAGCGCGTTTAGTTGAAACTTAGGTATCCCACTAGCCACCATTGATAATAACCGTTGAAAATATTACTGTGCATGTACTGTTACATAGACGGCAATGTCTAATATTACAAAAAAGTTCTTTTTACTTACTGCTAATGTGTCTGGGTCCTAAGTGCGTATATATAGAGGCAGTTGACGGTCATTGTTAATTGTTTTGTTAAATTGTACTGATTGTGAGTAGGTACCTCCCAGGTCTTTCACCTCGCAAAAAATGGGCCCAGTTACTGAAAGTTTTTGTCCTTCCAGAATCTAAAGAGTGGACAAAAATCCAGAACTAAATAATGCATCTGAGAATATTGTCATCAAGGCTACAGAATTGACAAATGCTGGAATATTTGTTGATTGTTTTTTTTTTGAGTACTTTGTTGCGTGGTAAATTTCAATCAAATGCTGACAACCGTGTGTACATACAGTCAGTTTTATTATCTACTGCAATTGCAGTATTATTACTTGCTTTATGACATGTTTCAAATTAAGAGATCCAACTTCGTTGCTTGCCTGTATTTTGAAAATTCACACTATTTGTCATAAAATTGTTTCTTTCTGAAGCATTTATGTTTAACATTAAAATCAAGCTGTATGTAAAGCTTTTGTTTCTAAAATGCCATTAAGAAAATAGTTCATATGTCTACGAAATTCTTGTTTTTATCAGTATATTGTTCTATATAGGTTAATATAGGAACCTATTAGAACCAATTTTTGTGTTGCTTTATTTTATTCTTAATAAGGAATTCATAAGAGATTAAAATGACTTGAAAGCTTGAATGTAAAAGCCTTTAGATACAAGAACGTTATGGCCAGGTTAATTTTATGGTTATGATTTCCATACATAGGCAAGCCATTTGAGGTTTAAACTTCGTCACAAACTGTGTAAGGACAGTAGATAAGGCAGTTGGTTCTGTGTATAGACAACTGTCAGACATCTGGAGTGTTTTCACAGTCAACCTCAGTTTTTTATACCATTTGTACTTGATGATTGTTGTGTAAGAGCATCAGTGGATTTCTTTATCTTTGTTGCAGGACAAAGAGGAATTCTGTTCAGCCGGTAACTGTGAACATTTGCTTTGTCAGTCCTTAGTGAGAGGGAAAAAGGCTGAACGTGGTGGCAACAGACTTTGTGTGCACACAGTGTCTGGTACTGCGTCAGACAAGTCAGGCTCACTTATCTACAATGGCGATAATAGGCCATATGTGTGTTCTGTGTGTGGCAAAGGCTACAGCGCATGCGCTATAAACACTGCAAGTTTCGTTTCGCTCAGTCAATAATAAAGGCCACTTTACTTGAAGAACAAAGTACTTTTTCGTCTCTATCTCGCTGTAGTGTCGTGCACTCCTGAGGTCACCGGCCCGTAAAAGCGGCCATTTTATTGTTGTCAGCACTTCACCCGGCAGCTAGGGGAGGTGGAGTGATGACCTGGCTTAGTAGAAAGAATGCGTGTATGGCGTTTTGAGGAGGTTGTGTTAAGAACAGTTTTTGAGTTGGAGTTGAAATGAGCAACGACTCGGAGGTAGGCTCTGGGTAAGACTGACGGACAGAGGTGGCCGCGAGGAGCGATAGATGCAGAGGAGACGGCCGAGAGACATGCCTGGAGGACTGCTGGTGACGTTGCTCTGGGTGTTCGTGTCCTGCGGCGGGCTACCATGGAGTGAGTAGACCATTATGTATTTCTGGAGGAGTAAAAGAGCCGAGATATGGGTCGCAGTGACGGAATGTAACTTTTGTACGTAGGATCGCAGTGAGGGAATGTAACTTTTGTACGTAGGATCGCATTGAGGGAATGTAACTTTTGTACGTAGGATCGCAGTGAGGGAATGTAACTTTTGTACGTAGGATCGCAGTGAGGGAATGTAACTTTTGTACGTAGGATCGCAGTGAGGGAATGTAACTTTTGTACGTAGGATCGCAGTGAGGGAATGTAACTTTTTTACGTAGGATCGCAGTGAGGGAATGTAACTTTTGTACGTAGGATCGCAGTGAGGGAATGTAACTTTTGTACGTAGGATCGCAGTGAGGGAATGTAACTTTTGTACGTAGGATCGCAGTGAGGGAATGTAACTTTTGTACGTAGGATCGCAGTGAGGGAATGTAACTTTTGTACGTAGGATCGCAGTGAGGGAATGTAACTTTTGTACGTAGGATCGCATTGAGGGAATGTAACTTTTGTACGTAGGATCGCAGTGAGGGAATGTAACTTTTGTACGTAGGATCGCAGTGAGGGAATGTAACTTTTGTACGTAGGATCGCAGTGAGGGAATGTAACTTTTGTACGTAGGATCGCAGTGAGGGAATGTAACTTTTGTACGTAGGATCGCAGTGAGGGAATGTAACTTTTGTACGTAGGATCCGATGCTCAGGGGAGTACCGACAAAGTTAGTAAACCTCATGTAATGGGTAATTAGTTAGTCAATTAGAGTTAGTTCTTGACTTATTTAATTAAGTAGTGTTTGTGAATAAATTGTAGTTTATCAGTTCACAGCCGTTTGCTTTCGTAAGACAGTATAGGTTACAGTGTAGGACCACAGCGAGCGCCCTTTTCCTTCCTAATCCCACGTCCCGGAGAGGGTAAAAAACCAGTAGCAAATAACTTGAAACCAGTAGCAGGTAACTTAAAACCAGACACAGCTAGCTTACGCACGGAGCTAGATCACAGTATCAACAATATCGATAGTAACAATAAGAACACATGGGTGGTGGCAGCTCTACCCACGCTGTGCACAGATCTCATCCCGAGTGCGGCTTGACAAGGAGAGAGCCCGGTACTCCGGGAGGGTTGTGCAGGGCGTCAAAACTATACCGGTCGGTTGAGGTTATAACCGAACTTTGCTTGTTACTTTTTGTAAATTAATATACATCAATTTACAGGACTGTTCTTCTCAAAGGTTTTTAACTTTATTTCCATTATAACAATATAACGTTAACACAATACCATCCGTCCAGTCCATTCCTTTACTGAACGCCAACTGACGCGGGACACCTGGTCCCTTGTCCTTCCTGCTATATTTAGAAGAGTGGAGAGGGAGAGCCGAACTGCTTTAACAATACTAGTATATAAATGCTCCAATAATGTTCGGCTACAAGATGTGAGAGCCGGACAACTGACGGTATAGCACTTTATATAGAATTATGTACCTTCCTGTGAGATGTGCTGGTTATGCTGTTCTCGTTTTTGTTGCCGTCTTAAATAGTCTTGTGTTGCAGAATAATATGTGCATGCGGTATTGTTAATTCCATGGCTAAAAGATGCCCGAAATAGTAGGGAAGTTAACAAGTATAACTCATGTTCTTGTTGTTTCGTTCAGATATCGACATAGTGTTTTAGTTGTGTTTATACATGTTTCCTGTTGTTATGTCACAGACTATGAACCAAAATAACACATCTCATATGAATGTACATAATTTTATACAAATGTACATATACAGTGATACCTCGGCTAACGAGTGACCCTGCTAACGAATTTTTCGGGTAACGAAGATTTTTTTTCGCTGTTTTTCGGACTCGGCTAACGAATATGGATTCGGCTAACGAATGTTTTAGTGGATGCTCGCGCTAACATAAAGCAGCAAACATGAACGGTCGGGCCATTCCAGGAGCTTATCTTTTCCGTCTGTATGTGTGACAAAGAGATGAGCTGACCACATCACATAGGGGAGACCCCACCAATCCGACTGGGTTGTTTACGTTCGAGATTTGTATAGAAACCTACGGGAAATCACGTTTCGGCTAAAGAAGATTTCGGCTAACGAATGTGATTCCGGAACGAATTATCTTCGTTAGCCGAGGTATCACTGTACAGAGTAGCTAGCTTTTTGAAACTTACTGATCTTAGTTTTGTACTTGATATCTGTGTTTTCTAAACAATTTTCACTGAAGATGATCTTAATAAACATCAGAATATACAGGGCATACATAAAAGAATGGTGCGGTTTTAATAGTGTTCACTATTAAAACCGCACCATTCGTTTGTGTATGCCCTGTATTAGTGATGAAGTAGACGGTTGTTAGCACTCAGCAGCCCAAAAGTAACGTCGAGACTAGTTGTAGAATGCATGGACGCTCTCTCTGAGCTGGCAGAACGCAATGAGGTAACCCTCATGTGGGTGCCTGGGCACAGTGGCATCCTTGGTAATGAAAAAGCTGATGAACTTGCAAGGCAAGGTGCAGCTAAGCCATTACTTGGCCCAGAGCCGGCTCTTGGAATACCAAAGTGTTCAGCAAGAGAAGCAATCAAGAACTGGACTGAGTGTCAACATTTAACTACCTGGAACAGTATACCAGGTCACAAACATGGTAAACTTTTTATCAATGGACAATGCAAGAAGAAAGCTGATGGCCTGATTAAATTGAGCAGGAATCAACTTAGATCAGTAGTAGCATTCCTCACAGGACATGCACCTGTGAGGAAGCACTTGAACATTATGGGCATCTTCGAAGGAGATCCGACCTGCAGATTTTGTGGGTCGGAGACTGAAACTGTGCACCATATTGTTTGTGGTTGCGAGGCACTGGCTCGACAACGTTATAAGCTGTTTGTGAAGATGTTCGCTGAACCAAGAGATATAAGCTTGGCTCCACTAAAAGACCTGTGTCTCTTTATTAGTAGCACAGGGCTAATGAACCAATGCTGAAAGAAAGACTAAGGGTGAGCACAATAAGCCTAAGGCTGCGGTGCATCCGGAGCGAATGCCGACGGGCCCATAGAAAGAAGAAGAAGAAGAAGAAACGGTTGTTAACTTTACAGCTTATGCATACACTGCTGTTATGATTTATTCATTATATGTGCACACAGCTATCCAGTAACATTCCAGTACTAAATGCTGTTGCAAGTGGCATGCTGACATCACATTTGAATACTGTACATGCAGTCACTTGTGACACAGTTACACAGCGTAAGTATATCTCACATGTACGAGGTCTGTCCGGAAAGTAATGAGAATGGAATTCCTACGCTCCCTACGGCCAAGGGAGGGGAAGGGCAAGTCTAGGTCACTTACGGGTGGGGGGCCAGGTATAGGTTAGAACCCATTTCAGTCTCATTCTGGCCTTCACAGAGTCGTGACAGTTATTGTTGTATCACCCTGTGATTTTTTTCATGTTCCCTAAGATAAAGAAAAATTTGAAAGGGCACCATTTCGGTACACTGACCAACGTCCAAACAGCCGCGACACAGGCACTGAACACCCTCACGGTTGAAGATTTTCAGGGCTGCTATGAATAATGGAAGAACCGTTGGGGGCGTTGCGTGCACTCCCAAGGATCATAATTTGAAGGAGATCACATTAATGTATAAAAATGTTTAATAAAAATATTTTTAGGAAAAACATTCTCATTACTTTCCGGACAGACTACGTATACTGAAACAAGACATTGAAATATTCTGTATTGTCTTTCTGTAGAAACCTGCTAAAGTGGATGATGCTATCAGTGATGGTGATAATACTGTTTCACCAATATCACCTACAAATTCAACAACTGAATATAAACACAAGGATGGGCCAAGATGTTTGAAGAAGCCAAAGGCAAGACTTTATGTACCAGGTTGTTGGGGAAAAGAAATGACATCACTTCAGACTCAACACTTATAATGTGAATACTGAAAACTCACACAGTGAGGAAAGTGAGTCACTTGAAAAACTAGGTTTTCAAGTGATTCACTTGAAAAACTAGGTTTGCATTTTTTACGTTGTATTGACCGTGCATTATATAGCAATTGGAAGTTACTTATTTACGAGTATCATACCAACTGATGCACAATTTTTACAATATTATTACTTCACCCCTATACGTATTTCGGCATTCAGAATGCCATCCTCAGGGGTCACAGTGTTAAAAGCATAGACTATACATCGATTGTATAAAATGTTACATCGATATGAGTAAAATGTTGAACGTTAAACGTTAAAGTATTAGTCTATTGTTTTTGAGTTCTGATTGAGTTCATACACTATGCGTGTATTGAAATATCACTGAAATGTTAAAATTGTTACACATTTTTTGAAGTTTTTTAAATTTTGGATACGACTTTGATACCATGATTCTAATTACAAATATATCTCTATAGAAAACCATTAAATCCCTACGGTGGCGGAAGGATACAAGACCAAATCTGCCACTAATATAAAAACCTAGCAGTACAGGTACTACTGCTTTTCTATTACCCTCTACTACTCCGCTCCATGCGGTGTTGCCATACTCGTCTTTGGGTAGTAACAATTTACTTAACTCATTTGGCTTTAGTTGTGCATTCTTAGCCCAACTCAATAATGCCTGTAATACCTAAAAATTGCCTGTTTCCGCTGCTAAGTGCCACACGGTGTTGCCATACTTGTCCTTGGCTAGTAACAACGTACTTAATTCATCTGGTTCAATTTTTACTTCCTGAGCCAAAATCCATAATGTCTCTGGTTCCTCTAAGTATCTAGTTTTGCTGCTGAGTGCCACACGGTGTTGCCATGCTAGTCTGTGGTTAGCAACAATGTAAGTAATGCATCTGGTTTCAGTTTTACTTCCTTAGCCCAACTCCTTAATGCCTCTAATACATCTATATTGCCTCTGTTTACTGCTGCATGTAACACAGTGTTGCCAAACTTGTCCTTGGCTAGTAACAATTCACTTAACTCATTTGGTTTTAGTTTTATTTCCTTAGCCCAACTCCATAATGCCTCTAATAACTCTATATTGCCTCTGTTTACTGCTGCATGTAACACAGTGTTGCCAAACTTGTCCTTGGCTAGTAACAATTCACTTGACTCATCTGGTACTAGTTGTGCTTCCTTAGCCCAACTGCATAATGCCTGTAACATCTCTAAATTGCCTTCTTCTACTGCTATATGCCACACAGTGTTGCCATACTTGTCCTTGGATAGTAACAATTTACTTAACTCATGTGGTTTTAGTTGTGCTTCCTTAGCCCAACTGCATAATGCCTGTAACAACTCTAAATTGCCTTCTTCTACTGCTATATGCCACACAGTGTTGCCATACTTGTCCTTGGATAGTAGCAATGTACTTAATTCATCTGGTTTCAGTTTTACTTCCTTAGCCCAACTCCATAATGCCTCTAATACCTCTATATTGCCTCTGCTTACTGCTGTATGACACACAGTGTTGCCAAACTTGTCCTTGGCTAGTAACAATGTACTTAATTCATCTGGTTTCAGTTGTGCTTCCTTAGCCCAACTCCATAATGCCTGGAACATCTCTAAATTGCCTTCTTCTACTGCTATATGCAACACAGTGTTGCCCAACTCGTTCTTGGCTAGTAACAATTCACTTGACTCATCTGGTTCTAGTTGTGCTTCCTTAGCCCAACACCATAATGCCTGGAACATCTCTAAATTGCCGTCTTCTACTGCTATATGCAACACAGTGTTGCCATACTTGCCCTTGGCTAGTAACAATTCACTTTTCTTATTTGGTTCTAGTTGTGCTTCCTTAGCCCAACTGCATAATGCATGGAACATCTCTAAATTGCCCTCTTCTACTGCTATATGCAACACAGTGTTGCCATACTTGCCCTTGACTAGTAACAATTCACTTTTCTTATTTGGTTCTAGTTGTGCTTCTTTAGCCCAACTGCATAATGCCTGGAACATCTCTAAATTGCCTTCTTCTACTGCTATATGCAACACAGTGTTGCCCAACTCGTTCTTGGCTAGTAACAATTCACTTTTCTTATTTGGTTCTAGTTGTGCTTCCTTAGCCCAACTCCATAATGCCTGGAACATCTCTAAATTGCCTTCTTCTACTGCTATATGCAACACAGTGTTGCCCAACTCGTTCTTGGCTAGTAACAATTCACTTTTCTTATTTGGTTCTAGTTGTGTTTCCTTAGCCCAACTCCATAATGCCTGGAACATCTCTAAATTGCCTTCCTTTACTGCTATATGCAACACAGTGTTGCCCAACTCGTTCTTGACTAGTAACAATTTACTTAACTCATTTGGTTCTAGTTGTGCTTCCTTAGCCCAACTCCATAATGCCTCTAATACCTCTATATTGCCTCTGTGTACTGCTGTATGCCACACAGTGTTGCCATACTTGCCCTTGGCTAGTAACAATTCACTTTTCTTATTTGGTTCTAGTTGTGCTTCCTTAGCCCAACTGCATAATGCCTGGAACATCTCTAAATTGCCTTCTTCTACTGCTATATGCAACACAGTGTTGCCCAACTCGTTCTTGGCTAGTAACAATTTACTTAACTCATTTGGTTCTAGTTGTGCTTCCTTAGCCCAACTCCATAATGCCTTTAATAGATCTATATTGCTTCTGTGTACTGCTATATGCCACACAGTGTTGCCATACTTGCCCTTGGCTAGTAACAATTCACTTGATTCATCTGGTTTTAGTTTTACTTCCTTAGCCCAACTCCATAATGCCTCTAATACCTCTATATTGCCTCTGTGTACTGCTGCATGCCACACAGTGTTGCCATACTCGTTCTTGGCTAGTAACAATTCACTTGACTCATCTGGTTTCAGTTTTACTTCCTTAGCCCAACTCCATAATGCCTCTAATACCTTTATATTGCCTCTGTGTACTGCTGCATGCCACACAGTGTTGCCATACTTGCCCTTGGCTAGTAACAATTCACTTGACTCATTTGGTTTTAGT
The DNA here is from genome assembly GCA_021186555.1 of Reticulitermes speratus. NCBI lineage: Eukaryota > Metazoa > Arthropoda > Insecta > Blattodea > Rhinotermitidae > Reticulitermes > Reticulitermes speratus. The sequence continues at coordinate 2,031,969 of JAJKFL010000006.1, read as the reverse complement.
TGTGCTTCCTTAGCCCAACTGCATAATGCCTGGAACATCTCTAAATTGCCTTCTTCTACTGCTATATGCCACACAGTGTTGCCATACTTGTCCTTGGCTAGTAACAATGTACTTAATTCATCTGGTTTCAGTTTTACTTCCTTAGCCCAATTCCATAATGCCTCTAATGACTCTATGTTGCATCTGTTTACTGCTGTATGCCACACAGTGTTGCCATACATGTCCCTGGCTAGTAACAATGTACTTAATTCATCTGGTTTCAGTTTTACTTCCTTAGCCCAACTGCATAATGCCTGGAACATCTCTAAATTGCCTTCTTCTACTACTATATGCCACACAGTGTTGCCCAACTCGTTCTTGGCTAGTAACAATTCACTTTTCTTATTTGGTTCTAGTTGTGCTTCCTTAGCCCAACTGCATAATGCCTGGAACATCTCTAAATTGCCGTCTTCTACTGCTATATGCAACACAGTGTTGCCATACTTGCCCTTGGCTAGTAACAATTCACTTTTCTTATTTGGTTCTAGTTGTGCTTCCTTAGCCCAAATCCATAATGCCTGGAACATCTCTAAATTGCCTTCTTCTACTGCTATAAGCAACACAGTGTTGCCCAACTCGTTCTTGGCTAGTATCAATTCACTTTTCTTATTTGGTTCTAGTTGTTCTTCCTTAGCCCAACTCCAAAATGCCTGGAACATCTCTAGATTGCCTTCTTCTACTGCTATATGCCACACAGTGTTGCCCAACTCGTTCTTGGCTAGTAACAATTTACTTAACTCATTTGGTTGTAGTTGTGCTTCCTTAGCCCAACTGCATAATGCCTTTATTACATCTATATTGCCTCTGTGTACTGCTATATGCCACACAGTGTTGCCATACTTGCCCTTGGCTAGTAACAATTCACTTGACTCATCTGGTTTTAGTTTTACTTCCTTAGCCCAACTCTTTAATGCCTCTAATACCTCCATATTGCCTCTGTGTACTGCTGCATGCCACACAGTGTTGCCATACTCGTTCTTGGCTAGTAACAATTCACTTGACTCATCTGGTTTCAGTTTTACTTCCTTAGCCCAACTCCATAATGCCTTGAATATCTCTAAATTGCCTTCTTCTACTGCTATATGCAACACAGTGTTGCCCAACTCGTTCTTGGCTAGTAACAATTCACTTTTCTTATTTGGTTCTAGTTGTGCTTCCTTAGCCCAACTGCATAATGCCTGGAACATCTCTAAATTGCCTTCTTCTACTGCTACATGCAACACAGTGTTTCCCAACTCGTTCTTGGCTAGTAACAATTTACTTAACTCATTTGGTTGTAGTTGTGCTTCCTTAGCCCAACTGCATAATGCCTTTATTACATCTATATTGCCTCTGTGTACTGCTATATGCCACACAGTGTTGCCATACTTGCCCTTGGCTAGTAACAATTCACTTGACTCATCTGGTTTTAGTTTTACTTCCTTAGCCCAACTCTTTAATGCCTCTAATACCTCCATATTGCCTCTGTGTACTGCTGCATGCCACACAGTGTTGCCATACTCGTTCTTGGCTAGTAACAATTCACTTGACTCATCTGGTTTCAGTTTTACTTCCTTAGCCCAACTCCATAATGCCTTGAATATCTCTAAATTGCCTTCTTCTACTGCTATATGCAACACAGTGTTGCCCAACTCGTTCTTGGCTAGTAACAATTCACTTTTCTTATTTGGTTCTAGTTGTGCTTCCTTAGCCCAACTGCATAATGCCTGGAACATCTCTAAATTGCCTTCTTCTACTGCTACATGCAACACAGTGTTTCCCAACTCGTTCTTGGCTAGTAACAATTTACTTGACTCATCTGGTTTCAGTTTTACTTCCTTAGCCCAACTCCATAATGCCTCTAATACCTCTATATTGCCTCTGTGTACTGCTGCATGCCACACAGTGTTGCCATACTCGTTCTTGGCTAGTAACAATTCACTTGACTCATCTGGTTTCAGTTTTACTTCCTCAGCCCAACTCCATAATGCCTTGAATATCTCTAAATTGCCTTCTTCTACTGCTATATGCAACACAGTGTTGCCCAACTCGTTCTTGGTTAGTAAAAAGTTACTTGACTCATCTGGTATCAGTTTTACTTCCTTAGCCCAACTCCATAATGCCTCTAATACCTCTATATTGCCTCTGTGTACTGCTGCATGCCACACAGTGTTGCCATACTTGCCCTTGGCTAGTAACAATTCACTTGACTCATCTGGTTTCAGTTTTACTTCCTTAGCCCAACTCCATAATGCCTCTAATACCTCTATATTGCCTCTGTGTACTGCTGCATGCCACACAGTGTTGCCATACTTGCCCTTGGCTAGTAACAATTCACTTGACTCATTTGGGTTTAATTGTGCTTCCTTAGCCCAACTGCATAATGCCTGGAACATCTCTAAATTGCCTTCTTCTACTGCTATATGCAACACAGTGTTGCCCAACTCGTTCTTGGCTAGTAACAATTCACTTTTCTTATTTGGTTCTAGTTGTGCTTCCTTAGCCCAACTGCATAATGCCTCTAATACCTCTATATTGCCTCTGTGTACTGCTGCATGCCATACAGTGTTGCCATACTTGCCCTTGGCTAGTAACAATTTACTTGACTCTTTTGATTTTAGTTGTGCTTCCTTAGCCCAACTCCATAATGCCTGGAACATCTCTAAATTGCAATCTTCTACTGCTATATGCAACACAGTGTTGCCCAACTCATTCTTGGCTAGTAACAATTTACTTAACTCATTTGGTTGTAGTTGTGCTTCCTTAGCCCAACTCCATAATGCCTTTAATACATCTATATTGCCTCTGTGTACTGCTATATGCCACACAGTGTTGCCATACTTGCCCTTGGCTAGTAACAATTCACTTGACTCATCTGGTTTTAGTTTTACTTCCTTAGCCCAGCTCCTTAATGCCTCTAATACCTCTATATTGCCTCTGTATACTGCTGCATGTAACACAGTGTTGCCATACATGTCCTTGGCTAGTAACAATGTACTTAATTCATCTGGTTTCAGTTTTACTTCCTTAGCCCAACTCCATAATGCCTTTAATACCTCTATATTGCCTTTCTTCACTGCTGTATGCAACACGGTCTTGCCAAAGTTGTCCTTGGCTAGTAGCAATTCACTTGACTCATTTGGTTTTAGTTTTACTTCCTTAGCCCAACTCCATAATGCCTCTAATACCTCTATATTGCCTCTGTATACTGCTGCATGCAACACAGTGTTGCCATACATGTCCTTGGTTAGTAACAATGTACTTAATTCATCTGGTTTCAGTTTTACTTCCTTAGCCCAACACCATAATGCCTTTAATACCTCTATATTGCCTCTGTTTACTGCTGTATGCAACACAGTCTTGCCAAACTTGTCCTTGGCTAGTAACAATTCACTTTTCTTATTTGGTTCTAGTTGTGCTTCCTTAGCCCAACTGCATAATGCCTGGAACATCTCTAAATTGCCTTCTTCTACCGCTATATGCAACACAGTGTTGCCCAACTCGTTCTTGGCTAGTAACAATTTACTTAACTCATTTGGTTCTAGTTGTGCTTCCTTAGCCCAACTCCATAATGCCTTTAATACATCTATATTGCCTTTGTGTACTGCTATATGCCACACAGTGTTGCCACACTTGCCCTTGGCTAGTAACAATTCACTTGACTCATCTGGTTTTAGTTTTACTTCCTTAGCCCAACTCCATAATGCCTCTAATACCTTTATATTGCCTTTGTGTACTGCTGCATGCCACACAGTGTTGTCATACTCGTTCTTGGCTAGTAACAATTCACTTGACTCATCTGGTTTTAGTTTTACTTCCTTAGCCCAACTCCATAATGCCTCTAATACCTCTATATTGCCTCTGTATACTGCTGCATGTAACACAGTGTTGCCATACTTGCCCTTGGCTAGTAACAATTCACTTAGCTCATTTGGTTTTAGTTGTGCTTCCTTAGCCCAATTGCATAATGCCTGGAACATCTCTAAATTGCCTTCTTCTACTGCTAAATGCAACACGGTGTTGCCATACTTGCCTGTGTGTAACAACATCTTCCGTAGAGCATTTGAATGTTCTCCTGATTTTAGGCTGTCTAATAAAAATCCAATAATATGAATGTTATCTTCTTTCGCTGCTTGGCTTAGTGCTGTGTCGTTTTCACCTCTCAGGCGACCAAGTACTTCTCCCTCATTGCACTGTTCATCGAGTATTTCTCCGTACTCTTTCAAGGCATCTTTCGATGGCTTAGATTTTTCCAACAACCCATCCAAAAAGGCTCTAATTACATGACAGTCTGTTCGTAACAAAACTTTATTGAGTAAAATTTCCTGCACATGTATCTGCTGTTTAGTTCTCTTTGTCAATTGGTTCATTAAGAAGTCAGCCACATAATACTCAGCAAAAGTGCGGTGGATGAACTGCGGCTTACCCTCATGGTATCTCTGCGCTATCCCAATCCTAGCCAACTCTTGATCTGAAAATGTAGATGCGTCACTACTTTGATCCTCAGTAAACAACACCTCTAAGGCTAATAGCTGATGCTCCAATTGTATGCCTTTCAAATTACGTTCTCGTTGCTCCTTTGCAGCCATGTTACCTGCTGGTGTTTTGGACTTTTCCTCATAATATACATCGTATTTTTTCTCAATAAATCGTCGGTATAACCCCAGCAAGTCTAGCTTGTGCGGTAACTCAGGATCGGGTTTCTCTGACTGATTAAATGATTTAAATTCCTCTTCGAAAGCCTCGGCTAGCATGCGGGTTTGTAATGGAATGCCGGCGAACTCTTTGTCCTTATCGCTAATTGACTGTGCCAACTTCCTGATCAATGCTGTAGCGTAAATTTGTAATCGACTTTGATTCGTACCTTCAAGACTTACATTTCGAAGCCAGAATTTATTGAGAAATTCAACTTGCTCGACTTCGGAGAAGGGCTGTAGGGTGTAGGCCAGCTGTTGTAGCTTGTCCTCCAGTTCCTCTCTGAGGTGGGGTCGGGTGGTGACCCACAGCTGCTCTAACGAAGTCTGCTTCAGAACTTGCAGCATATCAATGACCGTCTCTTTGTAGTGCGGACTGATTTCATCAAAACCGTCCAACATTATCAATATTTTTTTAGTTTCATTTCCTTCAAAGTTCTTCTTAAACAACTCCTTCTCTAAAGGGGATTCAAGCTTTAGCACTTCCTTTGATACAAATTCAAGTACCCTTTCTTTATCCATCTTCTTTCCTTTCTGAGCCTCGAGTAGTTCCGTATAGTCATTTAAATTAATTCTCACCAACCAATGGGCTGGAAATTTTTCCTTGATTTCTTTAGACAGTTGTGTCAGTACGGTGCTTTTACCCATTCCTGCTTTGTCGGCAATTATCATGACCCTCTGGTTCCCTGCTTGCTCCAAAAGCTTGTCTAAATCCTTAGGACCATAAGAGTGGGATTTCTGTGCATCAATATATTTACGTAATGTCTTTAAATTCCCTTGCGACTGCTGCCATAAGAGTTCCCCTGACTCGTCTTTAACCAGCCAATGCACATTACTCGTTGGATTCTGCTGACAGAGTTGTTTGAATTCCTGTTCATTACTAGCCAGTAAATCAGCAAATTTTCCTTCTGTTTTATCACTTGAAATGTCCTGTCTAATAACGATGTTGTGATGAAAAGTTCTATCGATATAGAACGTCTCATTGTTACCACTGCAAGCAGACGGTACAGGATTTCCAGCAATTCTAATCTCCGTTTCCTGTAACAAATCAGCAAGAGGAAAGGATTTTGTGACTGATTTAGCAGATGTGAGTTGATTTAAAGCAACTCTTCTGTCTTGAAAAATTACTGCCTTCTCTAGTACTTTTCTCTGTGAATTGAGGGTTAAATCGCCCCAAGTTAACTGTACATCTGTTCTTTTAAACCCTTCACTGAATGTTTCTGTAGCTGTTTCTTGTATTAAAGCAGCGGTGCTATCTTCTGATGGCGTGGTCAGAATGATTTTCAGAGCCTTCTTCTGTTTTAGAATATTGAACAATTCCTTGAACATGTCTCTTAGCTCATCATTAACTGGCTGATTGTTCTCGCAAGCAATCATTAGTACGTGCGGTTTTTCCATTGATGCCAGTAACTTACTCAAATTTATCATTCGATTGACCCTTAGCAACCGCTCTAATTTCAGTACGGTACAGTCACCTTCACTGTAGCAGTTGGCCGTACAGGGTGTCTTTTGAAACACCCGATAAACCTTGGTTAGCCCTGTCCAAACGTCCCCATCAGTCATTCGTAACTGCCAAATTTGTTGGTCACTAGTAAGAAATTCTCTTAAATCCAAAGCGTCGGGATTAAAGTCAAGTGCGCTTTGGTGAATCGTTTCGATATAAAGCTGAGTTTCGCATTGATAAACCCTACTTCTTATCTGAGGTGATGATAAGTTGTCCTTTATGTTCACTTTCATGTGCGGGAAAAGTCGAACCAAACGCTTCACATAGGGAATCAGGGCTTGCAATGTGCTAGCGTCTGGACAGCGAACATGTTCAGTGCCAAGTTCGAAGTTTCGTAACTTTTGTTCAGCTTCCTGTTGGGCCTCAGTATTATTCAAAACGGAAAATAAATCCTCAGGCGTAAAGAACTCCGGCACGTGACGTAACCAACGATAACGCTCCAGAAACTCCCGCTCATCCTGTGTAAAAATGCTTAGACTCTTTGCGCATTCGTCGTAAGCCTTAGTTTGATAACGAAGCTGGTTGTAACCCTCGGGCACTCTGCTAAGGACAGTGTCCATTACCTCGGTGTGGTAATTATTAAGATGCTCTGCGCATTCAAAGAAATCTTCCCATTCTGCACCACCCGTTAAGCCTGCACTAACAGGCCAATCGACCACCTCTCGTATTTTTGGATTACCTTCATTGTCTATACGTACTTGCCCCGTTTCGGGATCAAAGGCTTCCACAATTTTAACTATGCTGTGTGTTGCTATATTGTACAATGGAGTGTGTTGACTGAAGAAGCCCATATGAGACAAGTCAATAAAGATTCTATAGACTTTCCCTAAATGAGAGTTACAGGTATTAATGCGATTTGGAGCAGACAGATAACTAGTGATGTCTAAGTGCTGTAAGTCAATGGAACGCCCGTCAAGGCGTACGTCAAATTTGTCGGTCATATGTGACAACATATCTTTGCAGCCTGGGCTATCGAAAACTACTGTGTGCGGATGGTAACTGTCTCGGACATTATGTGTGTCTTGGACACTGCTGCTTCCAAGTGGTTCGTGATCTTCTCTTTTAATTCCTTTAAGAAATGTACCGTCTTTCTCTTCAAGGTATTTAGTGGTAAAGGTAGTGACTTGCGCCAGCCAACCCCCTAACGAGTGACCGGTGAAGAACAGATCAAAACTTGCCCCCTTTTCTTGATCTATTTCTTGCATAACTGCGACCACCTTATTAGCAAATGTGCTGGCAGAACTCATTTGATCAACGTAGTTGTTAAATACAACACCTTTAATAGCTGTTACAAGAGCACCGTCATTTGTAATCTCTGTCCCTCGATGAGCAATCACCACTTGCTGATGCTCCGGGTGCCAGTAGGCGGTTCCAAAATAGCCGTTGCTTGCCCCATAATGAGATGCTGTCGTTAGCAACTTCCAGCCTTCGGGAGGTTTAGGCTCTTCGCGTTGGTAGTCAGTGTATGCCATGGAGGAAAACTGGGCTAAGACATGCGGCGTGGGGAAAGCGGGGGTTGCATTGAGTTGATTAATGGAGGATAATTGTTTGTTTTCATAAAACTCTTCCATGCGATACTTAAAATTATCGTGGCTCAAATTCAGCTCTGTATCTACTGTTATTTCTCCTGAGAAAGGCGGCATCTTGTACAGGTATCGCCTTATCTAACGTCTGTAGTGAAGTTTACTGCGTGCAGTTTGGACACCTCGCCTTAGCCTGGGGGACACCGAAGTTCTACAGGCGCACTTTTGAAAGCATTTTGACATGGAACTGAACATCTGACAACACACGAAACTTCAGTACACTGACTCATAAAATTTCATGGTCACTAACAACAGGAGGTGAAGCACACGGTGGTCACTGTCACTCTGAAGTGTCCAGTGCTGCCTACGGCCGCTCTGCAGACACAAGGAACGTCCTAGGTCCGGTACGGCGTCACGTCAGTACGATGCAGCAGTCAGCATTGTTGTCATTTCAACACAGTGCTGTACCGAAGTTCCTACAGTGATGCCAACTGCCATTATACCACAGCCGTCGTGACATCCGTGGTGCTGCTTGCTCAGTCCGAAATTATCGCGAAATGTTTCGGAGTTACAGCATTGTCTTCACTGACGCCTATGCAGACCTGTCAACAGGATAATGTCATGTAATGTAACGCTATAAGCTGTCTGGTGCAATGCTGCTGACCTGCTGAGGATCCTGCACTACATGTCAGCCGTCACGCTGCTCATATCACACTACAGACACGTGTTTACTTGCACTGCAATGTCACACGTGACTGTATGAACAAGCAAGAGCCATCACAGTCACTAATGTTATGCGCTACATGTCAGCTGTCACACTGCTCATATCACACTTCAGACACGTGTTTACTTGCACTGCAATGTCACACGTGACTGTATGAACAAGCAAGAGCCATCACAGTCACTAATGTTATGCGCTACATGTCAGCTGTCACACTGCTCATATCACACTTCAGACACGTGTTTACTTGCACTGCAATGTCACACGTGACTGTATGAACAAGCAAGAGCCATCACAGTCACTAATGTTATGCAGTACATGTCAGCTGTCACACTGCTCATATCACACTTCAGACACGTGTTTACTTGCACTGCAATGTCACACGTGACTGTATGAACAAGCAAGAGCCATCACAGTCACTAATGTTATGCACTACATGTCAGCTGTCACACTGCTCATATCACACTTCAGACACGTGTTTACTTGCACTGCAATGTCACACGTGACTGTATGAACAAGCAAGAGCCATCACAGTCACTAATGTTATGCACTACATGTCAGCTGTCACACTGCTCATATCACACTTCAGACACGTGTTTACTTGCACTGCAATGTCACACGTGACTGTATGAACAAGCAAGAGCCATCACAGTCACTAATGTTATGCACTACATGTCAGCTGTCACACTGCTCATATCACACTTCAGACACGTGTTTACTTGCACTGCAATGTCACACGTGACTGTATGAACAAACAAGAGCCATCACGGTCACTAATGTTATGCAGCCTCTGTTGTTAAGCTATTTACACTACACAGACTAGTACAACTGCATGTGCGTGAGTAACTGGAAGGAAGAATTGTGGATTTTTGAAGGCATTATCCTACTGGTTTACTGAGGAAAAGCACGTAAATTCTAATTCTCTTGTGTAGTATCCTGGAAGACATTTGAAGTCACACAGCATTAACGCTACGTTACCTGCCAAGACACAGCATGTCACACATAAATTTATTGCAATCCAACAAGACTGCTTAACCCTGAAGATGAAGGCAACACGACACTTCGAAGCATGCAGAAGTGCGTCACATGCCACAAGAACCGAACCATCAGCACGCGTCAGCAACACAACTGACAGAACCTGACATATCGCAACAGCAAAGCCTGCTGACTAAACTTCCCATTTACATTAGCGATCGTCCTACTAACAATGTTTCAGCCAATACAGTCACAAAGTAACTGTCTACATTACTGTTTGGTTATTAAGGTGTCTTGCGTGAATTGTTTCAGTTTAGAAGTTGAAATTTTTACACAGAATAGCGGCCTACCTAATTTGTTTGTAACAAATCAGCAAACTGTGGCTCAAGTCAGTATGCGGACACTGGCTGTGGCGTGGGAGGTTTTATAACGAAGGCAACAGGACTGCGAATGTACATAGGTTCGTACTTTAGTGCCTTTATTTGTCACTGATGAATTCTCCAGTATGGCTAGATTTCCGCCGCCATACCACTGAAATGGAGGAAGGGATTTTTCTCTGTATATGAAAGCCATTACAGTGCTGCACTGCAGTACTGTATAATGTAACTTGCACAGTACAAAATACATCACGAATTTAACAGTTTTATTGTGATGGCAGTTATGCTCTTTTGAAGTAAAATTATATTTGTGAAACGTGACTTTATATTTCGATAAACATAATGTAAATATTCAAGCAAGTTTCATCACCTTATTAATGTAAGTGTATTTTTGCTACACTAAACATCCATTAAATTTAAATCATAACCCTGCAACGTCAATTGTTACAGATTTTTTATTACCAGTACAACATTTACACCTAAGCACTGCCTTACTACACACACCACATCTGCCATAACTTACACCTAAGCACTGCCTTACTACACACGTCACATCTGCCATATCTTACACCTAAGCACTGCCTTACTACACACGTCATATCTGCCATATCTTACACCTAAGCACTGCCTTACTACACACGTCACATCTGCCATATCTTACACCTAAGCACTGCCTTACTACACACGTCACATCTGCCATATCTTACACCTAAGCACTGCCTTACTACACACGTCATATCTGCCATATCTTACACCTAAGCACTGCCTTACTACACACGTCACATCTGCCATATCTTACACCTAAGCACTGCCTTACTACACACGTCATATCTGCCATATCTTACACCTAAGCACTGCCTTACTACACACGTCACATCTGCCATATCTTACACCTAAGCACTGTCTTACTACACACGTCACATCTGCCATATCTTACACCTAAGCACTGCCTGACTACACACGTCACATCTGCCATATCTTACACCTAAGCACTGCCTGACTACACACGTCACATCTGCCATATCTTACACCTAAGCACTGCCTTACTACACACGTCACATCTGCCATATCTTACACCTAAGCACTGCCTTACTACACACGTCACATCTGCCATATCTTACACCTAAGCACTGCCTTACTACACACGTCACATCTGCCATATCTTACAACTAAGCACTGCCTTACTACACACGTCACATCTGCCATATCTTACACCTAAGCACTGCCTTACTACACACGTCACATCTGCCATATCTTACACCTAAGCACTGCCTTACTACACACGTCATATCTGCCATATCTTACACCTAAGCACTGCCTTACTACACACGTCACATCTGCCATATCTTACACCTAAGCACTGTCTTACTACACACGTCATATCTGCCATATCTTACACCTAAGCACTGCCTGACTACACACGTCACATCTGCCATATCTTACACCTAAGCACTGCCTGACTACACACGTCACATCTGCCATATCTTACACCTAAGCACTGCCTTACTACACACGTCACATCTGCCATATCTTACACCTAAGCACTGCCTGACTACACACGTCACATCTGCCATATCTTACACCTAAGCACTGCCTTACTACACACGTCACATCTGCCATATCTTACACCTAAGCACTGCCTTACTACACACGTCACATCTGCCATATCTTACAACTAAGCACTGCCTTACTACACACGTCACATCTGCCATATCTTACACCTAAGCACTGCCTTACTACACACGTCACATCTGCCATATCTTACAACTAAGCACTGCCTTACTACACACGTCACATCTGCCATATCTTACACCTAAGCACTGCCTTACTACACACGTCACATCTGCCATATCTTACACCTAAGCACTGCCTTACTACACACGTCACATCTGCCATATCTTACACTTAAGCACTGCCTTACTACACCACGTCACAATCTGCCATATCTTACACCTAAGCACTGCCAGACTACACACGTCACATCTGCCATATCTTACACCTAAGCACTGCCTTACTACACACGTCACATCTGCCATATCTTACACCTAAGCACTGCCTTACTACACACGTCACATCTGCCATATCTTACACTTAAGCACTGCCTTACTACACACGTCACATCTGCCATATCTTACACCTAAGCACTGCCAGACTACACACGTCACATCTGCCATATCTTACACCTAAGCACTGCCTTACTACACACGTCACATCTGCAATAACTTACACCTAAGCACTGCCTTACTACACACGTCACATCTGCCATATCTTACACCTAAGCACTGCCTGACTACACACGCCACATCTGCCATATCTTGCGCCTAAGCACTGCCTTACTACACACGTCACATCTGCCATATCTTACACCTAAGCACTGCCTGACTACACACGTCACATCCGCCATATCTTACCGCTCCCTTCAAGCTTACTTTACTTAACAAGACAAGATAATATTTTGTTACATTGTACAGCCACGGTGACAAAACATCTTTACATACGTGTCTTTATGTAGAAGTTTTATGCTTATGGATTTTACGTATAAACTGTTTATTTGACATTATGAGTATTTGTGACGGGATTGAGATGTGAACGTGAGCGATTGTTAGTTGTAATTTTGATGTTTTATGTTTCTGCTTTCTTATACACAGCTGATAATGGCTGACTTAAAGTCGAAACGTTACATGTAGCTGTGTGTTATACATGTAGCTGTGTGTTATACATGTAGCTGTGTGTTATACATGTAGCTGTGTGTTATACATGTAGCTGTGTGTTATACATGTAGCTGTGTGTTATACATGTAGCTGTGTGTTATACATGTAGCTGTGTGTTATACATGTAGCTGTGTGTTATACATGTAGCTGTGTGTTATACATGTAGCTGTGTGTTATACATGTAGCTGTGTGTTATACATGTAGCTGTGTGTTATACATGTAGCTGTGTGTTATACATGTAGCTGTGTGTTATAACATGTAGCTGTGTGTTATACATGTAGCTGTGTTTATACATGTAGCTGTGTGTTATACATGTAGCTGTGTGTTATACATGTAGCTGTGTGTTATACATGTAGCTGTGTGTTATACATGTAGCTGTGTGTTATACATGTAGCTGTGTTTATACATGTAGCTGTGTGTTTATACATGTAGCTGTGTGTTATACATGTAGCTGTGTGTTATACATGTAGCTGTGTGTTATACATGTAGCTGTGTGTTATACATGTAGCGTGTGTGTTATACATGTAGCTGTGTGTTATACATGTAGCTGTGTGTTATACATGTAGCTGTGTGTTATACATGTAGCTGTGTGTTATACATGTAATGTGTGTTATACATGTAGCTGTGTGTTATACATGTAGCTGTGTGTTATACATGTAGCTGTGTGTTATACATGTAGCTGTGTGTTTATACATGTAGCTGTGTGTTATACATGTAGCTGTGTGTTATACATGTAGCTGTGTGTTATACATGTAAGCTGTGTGTTATACATGTAGCTGTGTGTTATACATGTAGCTGTGTGTTATACATGTAGCTGTGTGTTATACATGTACTGAGTTTTATACATAATGTTACTGTGTGTTATACATGTAGCTGTGTGTTATACATGAGCATGTGTGGTTATACATGTAGTGTGTGTTATACATGTAGCTGTGTGTTATACATGTAGCTGTGTGTTATACATGTAGCTGTGTGTTATAACATGTAGCTGTGTGTTATACATGTAGTGTGTGTTATACATGTGACTGTGTGTTATACATGTAGCTGTGTGTTATACATGTATGTGTGTTATACATGTAGCTGTGTGTTATACATGTGATGTGATGTTATACATGTAGTGTAAGTGTGTTTATACATGTAGCTGTGTGTTATACATGTAGCTGTGTGTTATACATGTAGATGTGTGTTATACATGTAGCTGTGTGTTATACATGTAGATGTGTGTTATACATGTAGTTATAGTAATGTTTATACATTGTGTAATGTGTGTGTTATACATGTAGCTGTGTGTTATACATGTAGATGTTGTTAAAACATGTAACTGTGTTGTGTTATACATTAGCTGTGTGTTATACATGTAGCTGTGTGTTATACATGTATGTACTGTGTGTGTTTATACATGTAGCTGTGTGTTATACATGTAGCTGTGTGTTATACATGTAGCTGTGTGTTATACATATGCTGTAGTGTTATACATGTAGCTGTGTGTTTCATACATGTGATCTGTGCTGTGTTTATACATGTAGCTGTGTGTTATACATGTAGCTGTGTGTTATAACATGTAGCTGTGTGTTAATACATGGTAATGTGTGTGTATACATGAGGACTGTGTGTGTTATACATGTAGCTGTGTGTATATTACATGTGTAATGTGTGTGTTATACATGTAGATGTGTGTTATACATGTGAGTGTGTGTTATACATGGAGCTGTGTGTTATACATGTAGATGTGTGTTATACATGTAGCTGTGTGTTTACATGTGAGTTGATACTGTTTATACATGTAGATGTGTGTTATACATGTAGCTGTGTTTGTACATGTAGATGTTGTTATACATGTAACTGATGTGTATACATGTAGCTGTGTGTTATACATGTAGCTGTGTGTTAATACATGTATCATAGCTGTGTGTTATACATGTAGCTGTGTGTTATACATGTAGCTGTGTGTTATACATGTAGCTGTGTGTTATACATGTAGCTGTGTGTTATACATGTAGCTGTGTGTTATACTACATGTAACTGTAGTTGTTATACATGTAGCTGTGTGTTATACATGTAGCTGTGTGTTATACATGTAGCTGTGTGTTATACATGTAGCTGTGTGTTATACATGTAGCTGTGTGTTATACATGTAGCTGTGTGTTATACATGTAGCTGTGTGTTATACATGTAGCTGTGTGTTATACATGTAGCTGTGTGTTATACATGTAGCTGTGTGTTATACATGTCACTGTGTGTTATACATGTAGCTGTGTGTTATACATGTAGCTGTGTGTTATACATGTAGCTGTGTGTTATACATGTAGTGTTGTGTGTTTATACATGTAGCTGTGTGTTATACATGTAGCTGTGTGTTATACATTTAGCTGTGTGTTATACATGTAGCTGTGTGTTATACATGTAGCTGTGTGTTATACATGTAGCTGTGTGTTATACATGTAGCTGTGTGTTATACATGTAGCTGTGTGTTATACATGTAGCTGTGTGTTATACATGTAGCTGTGTGTTATACATGTAGCTGTGTGTTATACATGTAGATGTGTGTTATACATGTAGAGCTGTGTGTTATACATGTAGCTGTGTGTTATACATGTAGATGTGTGTTATACATGGAGCTGTGTGTTATACATGTAGATGTGTGTTATACATGTAGATGTGTGTTATACAGGGTAGATGTGTGTTATACATGTAGATGTGTGTTATACATGTAGCTGTGTGTTTACATGTAGATGTTGTTATACATGTAGATGTGTGTTATACATGTAGCTGTGTGTTATACATGTAGATGTGTGTTTATACATGTAGCTGTGTGTTATACATGTAGTGTGTTTATAATGTGCTTGTGTTATACATGTAGCTGTGTGTTATACATGTAGCTGTGTGTTATACATGTAGCTGTGTGTTATACATGTAGCTGTGTGTTATACATGTAGCTGTGTGTTATATCATGTAGCTGTGTGTTATACATGTAGCTGTGTGTTATACATGTAGATGTGTGTTGTACATGTAGATGTATGTTATACATGCAGATGTGTGTTATACATGTAGCTGTGTGTTATACATGTAGATGTGTGTTATACATGTAGCTGTGTGTTATACATGTAGCTGTGTGTTATACATGTAGCTTGTGTTATACATGTAGCTGTGTGTTATACATGTAGCTGTGTGTTTTACATGTAGCTGTGTGTTATACATGTAGCTGTGTGTTATATCATGTAGCTGTGTGTGTTATACATGTAGCTGTGTGTTATACATGTAGCTGTGTGTTATACATGTAGCTGTGTGTTATACATGTAGCTGTGTGTTATACATGTAGCTGTGTGTTATACATGTAGCTGTGTGTTATACATGTGGCTGTGTGTTATACATGTAGCTGTGTGTTATACATGTAGCTGTGTGTTATACATGTAGCTGTGTGTTATATCATGTAGCTGTGTGTTATACATGTAGCTGTGTGTTATACATGTAGCTGTGTGTTATACATGTAGCTGTGTGTTATACATGTAGCTGTGTGTTATACATGTAGCTGTGTGTTATACATGTAGCTGTGTGTTATACATGTAGCTGTGTGTTATACAGCCAAACTGTAAGTTGTGTTCGGCTGATGTAATAGTTGGTTTTATTGTTATAACTAAACTGTGTTTTCATTTATAAGACAGAACCGCAATTAGATTTCTGAATCAATCCGAACGAGCGGTATAATTGTGTCTACGTAGCTGCGAACACGTCGCTAGTGTTAACACAAAAATACAGGCGAACAGAAACTGTATGAGAAATTAATTACGGCCAATAGAGGGAAATGTAAATGCTAAAAAGTGGGAAATACTGTCCAAACTGACCTCTTGGAATATATGGCGAAATGACTACGGCGGACGATTTGACAGCTTAACATAGCGGTTAACTTTAGGAAAGCTGTACGCAGTCTTTGTGTTCCGATCGTTAGAGCGATTATTATAAAGAAAACACTAACTAGCTACATGGGAAAATATTCCTTCCTGACAATCTAACAGGTCGTCAGCTAGTCGAGACATTCCCCGCATTTTATGTAACCCGCAGGTTCATTGCCGCAGTCACAAAATCCCTCTCCCTCACCCAATCCTGAACCAGAGCAGTCTAGGTCATGACAACACATCGCACGTCTTGAAGGCCCATTTTAATTATATACTTCCATCTACGTCTAATCTTTCAAGTGGTCGTTTGTATCAAGTTTCCTCACCAAAACTCTGTAAGCACCTATCCTCTCCCCCCTTCGTGCCACATGCCACGCCCATCTCATTTTTGTTGATTTGACCATCTGAATAATTGTAGTGAGCAGTACAGAGCATAAAGCTGCTCACAAACAGACACTTACCGCTCGTCGTTCCTGTTTTTGTCCTACGTGCAACTACGTGCATGTACCACATCCACTCCTTACGTGCCGCACGTACGAATTGTGCTACACACAGCACACCGACACACAATGTACGATACGTGCTGTGGCGATCCTCGATATATTCGATCTCACATGTCTGTTATCTTTGGATGGATTAATTTGATTGACATCGGCAGAGATATGAGCGGGCAGTGTGGCGAACATGATAACACTAATCTGTGCTGACTGACAGTAAACAGCGGTGAAGTTTGCTCAAAGCACGTTAACTTATCTCTTGTTCTCACACCGATAAAGAAGCTATCTGTGTAAGTCACAAATCCAATTTGTGTTGCAGAATGTTGCAGCAGTCCACCGTCGGCATGCACAATACATTGCTGTTCATGACATGTATGAATAAATGACAGCAATATTGTTTAAAGCCAGTATTGCAGCACCTGTAATTACAGAAGGTAACAAGGCACAGGTAGCCTCTAGAATTACGAGGTGTCCAGTTACACCGCGGGGCACGCGGTGGCGCAGTTGGTTCAAGCACTGCGCTACAAACAGACAGGTCACGGGTTCGATTCCTAATGAAGTCATTGCAATTTTTATTGACTTTTTTATTGCAGCCGCAATTCGGCCTTTTGGTCGTCTCACCTTTAACAGAAATGAGTACAGGACTGGTTGGTGAGGGGTCCAGTGCTGTGCATACTGTATGTATACCTTGCATACTGTATGTATACTGTGCATACTGTATGTATACTGTGCATACTGTATGTATACTGTGCGTACTGTATGTATACTGTGCATACTGTATGTATACTGTGCATACTGTGTATACTGTATGTATACTGTGCATACTGTATGTATACTGTGCATACTGTATGTATACTGTGCATACTGTATGTATACTGTGCATACTGTATGTATACTGTGCGTACTGTATGTATACTGTGCATACTGTATGTATACTGTGCATACTGTATGTATACTGTGCATACTGTATGTATACTGTGTATACTGTATGTAATCTGTGTATACTGTATGTATACTGTGCATACTATATACTGTGCATACTGTATGTATACTGTGCATACTGTATGTATACTGTGCATACTGTATGTATACTGTGCATACTGTATGTATACTGTGCATACTGTATGTATACTGTGCATACTGTATGTATACTGTGCATACTGTGTACTGTGAATACTGTGTATACTGTATGCATACTGTACATACTGTATGTATACTGTGCATACTGTATGTATACTGTGCGTACGTATGTATACTGTGCATACTGTATGTATACTGTGCATACTGTATGTATACTGTTGCATACTGTATGTATACTGTGTATACTGTATGTAATCTGTGCATACTGTATGTATACTGTGCATACTGTATACTGTGCATACTGTATGTATACTGTGCATACTGTATGTATACTGTGCATACTGTTATGTAACTGTGCATACTGTATGTATACTGTGCATACTGTATGTATACTGTGCATACTGTAGTAACTGTGATACTGTGTATACTGTATGTATACTGTCATACTGTATGTATACTGTGCATACTGTATGTATACTGTGCATAGTGTATACTGTATGTATACTGTACATACTCTATATACTGTGCATACTGTATGTATACTGTGCATACTGTATGTATACACTGTGCATACTGTATGTATACTGTGTACATACTGTATTAACTGTACATACTGATGTATACTGTGCATACTGTATGTATACTGTGCATACTTGTATACTGTAGTATACTCGCTACTTATGTATACTGTGCATACTGTATGTATACTGTGCATACTGTATGTATACTGTGTCATACTGTGATACTGTAGTAACTGTGCATACTGATGTACTGTGATAATTGTATACTGTATGCATACTGTAGCATACTGTATGTATACTGTGCATACTGTATGTATACTGTGCATACTGTATGTATACTGTGCATACTGTATGTATACTGTGCATACTGTATGTATACTGTGCATACTGTATACTGTGATACTGATAGCATACTGTATTCATACTGTGTATACTGTGCATACTGTATGTATACTGTGCATACTGTATATATGTGATATACTGTGCATACTGTATGTATACTGTGCATACTGTATGTATACTGTGATACTGTCAACTGTATGTATACTGTGCATACTGTATGTATACTGTGCATATATGTTGTATACTGTATGTATACTGTGCATACTGTATGTATACTGTGCATACTGTATGTATACTGTGCATACTGTATGTATACTGTGCATACTGTATGTATACTGTGTATACTGTGTATACTGTATGTATACTGTACATACTCTATGTATACTGTGCATACTGTATGATACTGTGCATACTGTGTAAACTGTATGTATACTTACATACTCTAGTAGTGATACTGTACATACTCTATGTATACTGTCATACTGTATGTATACTGTGCATACTGGATACTGTGTATACTGTATGTACTGTCATACTGTATGTATACTGTGCATACTGTATGCATACTGTCATACTGTATGTATACTGTGCATACTGTATGTATACTGTGCATACTGTATGTATACTGTGCATACTGCATGTTACTGTGCATACTGTATACTGTGTATACTGTGCATACTGTATGTATACTGTGCATACTGTAACTGTGTATACTGTGCTACGTATATACTGATACTGTGTATACTGTATGTATACTGTACATACTTATGTATACTGTCATAATGTATGTATACTGCATACTGTATGTATACTGTGCATACTGTATGTATACTGTGCATACTGTATGTATACTGTGCATACTGTATGTATACTGTGCATACTGATTCATACTGTGCATACTTATGTATACTGTCATACTGAATTATACTGTGCAAATGTATGTATACTGTGCATACTTATGTATACTGTGCATACTGTATGTATACTGTGCATACTGATATGTTATACTGTGCATACTGTATGTATACTGTGCATACTGTAGTATACTGTGCATACTGTTACGTATACTGTGCATATGTATAACTGTATATACTAGTGACATACTGTATGTAATACTGTATGCATACCTGTATACTATGTATACTGTGCATACTGTATATATACTGTGCATACTGTCGTATACTGTATGTCATACATGTAAATATACTTATGTATACTGTGCATACTGTATGTATACTGTGCATATGTATGTATACTGTGCATACTGTATGTATACTGTGCATACTGTATGTATACTGTGCATACTGTAATGTATACTGTGCATACTGTATGTATACTGTGCATACTGTATGTATCTGTGCATACTGTATGTACTAGTGGCAAATCTGTATTCAACTCACCAACAACTTACACGTATTATATGTCCAACTCATTGATATGTGTTCCCATGCTGACTATTACGTCATCATCAGTGCTGTTATATGTATTGTTTCTGCTATTGTTTCGTTTTTTACTGTGTATCGCTGTATTGTTGTACTTCACACGACTGTTTACATCTGTTGCTTTGTAATGCATTCCCAATGATACTCTGTTGCATACTGTTAGTTTATGCCTACCTGTGAGTATGATACAGCATTAGCATCGAAATGTACTGTCAAAAAACGTACATACATAAGTTGTGTTGTGGTATACAACATAGCAAAGCAGTACAGTGTAATTATAACTTGCAGAGTAAATTCCAAGTCACTAGTGCTGTACATCAATAGAAACTGTGAATGTGCACGAAATGAATTCGGCCGTAAATTTCATCACATTATCCCCCCCCCCCCCCCCCCCCCCCCCCCCCGTATGTATACTCTGCATACTTTATGTATACTGTGCATACTGTATGTATACTATGCATACTGTATACTGTACATACTGTATGTATACTGTGCATACTTTATGTATACTGTATATACTGTATGTATACTGTACATACTCTATGTATACTGTGCATACTGTATGTATACTGTACATACTGTATGTGTACTGTTTATACTGTATGTATACTTTGCATACTGTATGTATACTGTGCATACTGTATAATGTGCATACTGTATGTATACTGTGCATACTGTATGTATACTGTGCATACTGTATTCTGTGCATACTGTGCAGTCAGTGCAAATCTGTATTCAACTCACCAACAACTTACACGTATTTATGTCCCATTCATTGATATGTGTGTTCCCATGCTGACTATTACGTCATCATCAGTGCTGTTTAGTGTATTGTTTTCTGCTATTGTTTTCGTGTTTCTTACTGTTGTATTCGCTGCGTATTGTTGTACTTCCACACGACTGTTTACATCTGTTGCTTTGTAATGCATTCCCAATAGATAGCTCTGTTCAGCTGTTAGTTTTCCTATCGCTGTTGTATGTATGATACAGCAGTTAGCATCGAAATGTACTGTCAATAAACGACATACATAAGTGTGTGTTGTTGGTGAATACAACATAGCAAAGCAGTACAGTGTAATATAACTTGCACAGAGTAAATTCCAAGTCACCAGTGCTGTACAGCAATAGCAACCTGTGAATGTGGCACGAAATGTGAATTCGGCCGTAAATTTCATCACATTATTAATTTAAGTGTAATTTTTACACTAAAAATGTACTGAATTTAAAACATAATCCTCCAACTTCCACTGTTACAGAATTTTCGATACCAGTCCGACATGTACACATAAGCACTGCCTGACCACACACGCCATATCTCACTATCATATATCTTATCCCTTCTTTCAAGCTCACTTCATTTACCAAGCTAAGTAATGTCTTGCACACGATGTACAGTTGCGGTGCCAAGCCGTCGTCTTATGTGTGTATTGTATATAACGATTTGTGCTTGTACTTCTTAAGTGGGTTCCTAAAATTGCGAAATACGACTATTAGCTTCACCATGTATGTCCGTCTGTCTGTATTCTAGGAACAACTCTGCCACCACTACACAGATTTTATAAAATTTCACATTTGAGCATTTTTCGAAAATCCTAAAAAATTTACATTTGATTAAATCTGTCAAGCATAACGGTACTTTACATGACGACCTATGTACATTTATTATAATATCTCGCTGAATTCTTGCTGGAATGACAAATGTTTCAGACAAAATTTGTAGAGAAAATAAAAACACACATTTTTTGATCAATAACATTTTTCGAATATCGTGCCGTTTATTACATAATGTGGAAAAATATAGTACAGCCAGACATGCCACAGATGACAATATAATACGGCGCATGCGCTTTGCATGCTGTATAACTAAGGCTACAGATACACACTCATAATAATTATTCATTATCAAAATGATAATTACAGCCCCTCGTAGGCTTTGGCTTCCCTCTCATAATATTATATACATATAGCTATTCCACGGCAAGAGTGGTTAAGCGAACGCCGCTCAATGTTGCGTTATAATTACACTGTCTCTTGATACACTGGTGTTTATATTTGATGTTACAAACATCTGTAACAAGACTGCGATGTTAAACTGCTGCGGCAATTGTTTGGAGTGAAGTTTTGTGTGTTCTGTTGTATTGTTGTGTTGTATTGTTGTGTTGTTGTGTTGAGCAGACACAACAGTAGTTTTATTGCTGTAATATGTACAGACAGCAGCATGGATCGGCTTACGGTAAAAGTGTGACTGACTGACTGAACAGATTTTCACAAATCGGACGCTCTCTATCAGCTTTTCATATATAACTGCCATACTGGACTTCATGAAAATACAACAAAAAGTTTAGTCGTCGAAGTCAGATCACGGGAGGACGGGCGGGCGGACTGTCGGACTGACCGCCGGGCGTGGTCCGCACGTAACACTTTGTTAGATCGAAACAAACCTAAATGTCATGTACTTACGTAACTGCCTGAGCACTAACGGTGTATCTAAATATAGCTGATAACATTCAAGTATCCACTTAACAGTATCTAAGTTCAAAACAAATCTAAATGTCACGCACTTACGTAACTACCTGAGCACTAACGGTGTATCTAATCACAGCTGATAACAATAATCTGTGCTGACTGACAGTAAGGAGCGGTGAAGTTTGCTCAAGGCACGTTATCTTGTGTCTTGTTAACTCTCCGATACAGAAGCTGTCTGTGTAAGTCACATGCGGCAGTTTGTGCTGCAGAATGTTGCAACATTCCGCCGTCGGCATGCAGTAGACAGCACTTTTGTGTAAAGGCCAATATTGCAGCACCTGCAATTACAAAGGCTTACAAGGCACAGGTAGCCTCTAGAATTACGAGGTGTCCAGTTACACCGCGGGGCACGCGGTGGCGCAGTTGGTTCAAGCACTGCGCTACAAACCGACAGGTCACGGGTTCGATTCCTCATGAAGTCATTGCAATTTTATTGACTTTATTATTGCAGCCGCAATGCGGCCTTTTGGTCGTCTCGCCTTTAACAGAAATGAGTACACGGACTGGTTGTTGAGGGGTCAGTGCTGTGCGTACTGTATGTATACCGTGCATACTGTATGTATACTGTGCATACTGTATGTATACTGTGTATACTGTATACTGTGTATACTGTATAATGTGCATACTGTATGTATACTGTGTATACTGTATGTATACTGTGCATACTGTATGTATACTGTGCATACTGTATGTATACTGTGCATACTGTATGTATACTGCGCATACTGTATGTATACTGTGCATACTGTATGTATACTGTGCATACTGTATATATACTGTGGATACTGTATTTATATTGTGTATACTGTATGTATACTGTGCATACTGTATGTATACTGTGCATACTGTATATATACTGTGCATACTGTATGTATACTGTGTATACTGTATACTGTGTATACTTTTATACTGTGTATACTGTATACTGTGTATACTATATACTGTGCATACTGTATGTATACTGTGTATACTGTATGTACACTGTATACTGTGCATACTGTATGTATATTGTGTATACTGTATACTGTATGTATACTGTGCAGTCAGCACAACTCTGTATTCAACTCACCAACAACTAACACATATTTATGTCCCATTCATTGATATGTGCGTTCCCATGCTGACTATTACGTCATCATCAGTGCTGTTTAGTGTATTGTTTTCTGCTATTGTTTTCGTGTTTCTTACTGTTGTATTCGCTGCGTATTGTTGTACTTCCACACGACTGTTTACATCTGTTGCTTTGTAATGCATTCCCAATAGATAGCACTGTTCAGCTGTTAGTTTTTCTATCGCTGCTGTATGTATGATACAGCAGTTAGCATCGAAATGTACTGTCAATAAACGCCATACATAAGTGTGTGTTGTTGGTGAATACAACATAGCACAGCAGTACAGTGTAATATAACTTGCACAGAGCAAATTCCATGTCACCAGTGCTGTACAGCAATAGCAACCTGTGAATGTGGCACGAAATGTGAATTCGGCCGTAAATTTCATCACATTATTAATTTAAGTGTACTTTTTACACTAAAAAATATACTGAATTTAAAACATAATCCTCCAACTTCCACTGTTACAGAATTTTCGATACCAGTCCGACATGTACATCTGAGCACTGCCTGACCACACACGGCACATTTCGATACCAGTCCGACATGTACACATAAGCACTGCCTGACCACACACGCCATATCTCACTATCATATATCTTATCCCTTCTGTCAAGCTCAATTCATTTAACAAGCTAAGTAATGTCTTGCACACGATGTACAGCTGCGGTGCCAAGCTGTCGTCTTATGTGTATATTGTATATAACGATTTGTGCTTGTACTTCTTAAGTGGGTTCCTAAAATTGCGAAATACGACTATTAGCTTCGCCATGTATGTCCGTCTGTCTGTATTCTAGGAACAACTCGGCTACCACTACACACATTTTATAAAATTTCACATTTGAGCATTTTTCGAAAATCCTAAAAAATTTACTTTTGATTAAATCTGTCAAGCATAGCGGTACTTTATATAAAGACCTATGTATATTTATTATAAAATCTCGCTGAATTCTTGCTGAAATGACAAATGTTTCATACAAAATTTGTAGAGAAAATAAAAAAAAAAAATTTTTTGTTCAATAACTTTTTTCGAATATCGTGCCGTTTATTACATAATGTGGAAAAATATAGTACAGCCAGACAGGCCACAGATGACAATATAATACGACGCATGCGCTTTGCATGCTGGATAACTAAGGCTACAGATACACACTCATAATATTTATTCATTATCAAAATGATATTTACAGCCCCTCGTGGGCTTTGGCTTCCCTCTCATAATATTATATACATATAGCTATTCCACGGCAAGAGTGGTTAAGCGAAGGCCGCTCAATGTTGCGTTATAATTACACTGTCTCTTGATACACTGGTGTTTATATTTGATGTTACAAACGTCTGTAACAAGACTGCGATGTTAAACTGCTGCGGCAATTGTTTGGAGTGAAGTTTTGTGTGTTCTGTTGAGCAGACACAACAGTAGTTTTGTTGTTGTAATATGTACAGACAGCAGCATGGATCGGCTTATGGTAAATGTGTGACTGACTGACTGACTGAACAGATTTACAGTGAAGTTCTGTCTGTTCTGTTGAGCAGACAGAACAGTAGTTTTGTTGCTGTAATATGTACAGACAGCAGCATGGATCGGCTTACGATAAAAGTGTGACTGACTGACTGACTGAACAGATTTACAGTGAAGTTCTGTCTGTTCTGTTCAGCAGACACAACAGTAGTTTTATTGCTATAATATGTACAGACAGCAGCATGGATCAGCTTAACATTATAACTGTGAGTGACTGACTGAACAGATTTACAGTGAAGTTCTGTCTGTTCTGTTGAGCAGACACAACAGTAGTTTTATTGCTGTAATATGTACAGACAGCAGCATGGATCGGCTTACGATAAAAGTGTGACTGACTGACTGAACAGATTTACAGTGAAGTTCTGTCTGTTCTGTTGAGCAGACAGAACAGTAGTTTTGTTGCTGTAATATGTACAGACAGCAGCATGGATCGGCTTACGATAAAAGTGTGACTGACTGACTGAACAGATTTACAGTGAAGTTCTGTCTGTTCTGTTCAGCAGACACAACAGTAGTTTTGTTGCTATAATATGTACAGACAGCAGCATGGATCGGCTTACGATATAACTGTGACTGACTGACTGAACAGATTTACAGTGAAGTTCTATCTGTTCTGTTCAGCAGACACAACAGTAGTTTTATTGCTGTAATATGTACAGACAGCAGCATGGATCGGCTTACGATATAACTGTGACTGACTGACTGAACAGATTTACAGTGAAGTTCTATCTGTTCTGTTCAGCAGACACAACAGTAGTTTTGTTGCTGTATTATGTACAGACAGCAGCATGGATCGGCTTACGGTAAATGTGTGACTGACTGACTGACTGAATGAACAGATTTACAGTGAAGTTTTGTCTGTTCTGTTCAGCAGACACAACAGTAGTTTTATTGCTGTAATATGTACAGACAGCAGCATGGATCGGCTTACGGTAAATGTGTGACTGACTGACTGACTGAACAGATTTACAGTGAAGTTTTGTCTGTTCTGTTCAGCAGACACAACAGTAGTTTTATTGCTGTAATATGTACAGACAGCAGCATGGATCGGATTACGGTAAATGTGTGACTGACTGACTGAACAGATTTACAGTGAAGTTCTGTCTGTTCTGTTCAGCAGACACAACAGTAGTTTTATTGCTATAATATGTACAGACAGCAGCATGGATCGGCTTACGGTAAAAGTGTGACTGACTGACTGAACAGATTTACAGTGAAGTTCTGTCTGTTCTGTTGAGCAGACACAACAGTAGTTTTGTTGCTGTAATATGTACAGACAGCAGCATGGATCGGCTTACGGTAAATGTGTGACTGACTGACTGAACAGATTTACAGTGAAGTTCTGTCTGTTCTGTTCAGCAGACACAACAGTAGTTTTATTGCTGTAATATGTACAGACAGCAGCATGGATCGGCTTACGATATAACTGTGACTGACTGACTGAACAGATTTACAGTGAAGTTCTATCTGTTCTGTTCAGCAGACACAACAGTAGTTTTATTGCTGTAATATGTACAGACAGCAGCATGGATCGGCTTACGATATAACTGTGACTGACTGACTGAACAGATTTACAGTGAAGTTCTATCTGTTCTGTTCAGCAGACACAACAGTAGTTTTAATTGCTGTAATATGTACAGACAGCAGCATGGATCGGCTTACGATATAACTGTGACTGACTGACTGAACAGATTTACAGTGAAGTTCTATCTGTTCTGTTCAGCAGACACAACAGTAGTTTTATTGCTGTAATATGTACAGACAGCAGCATGGATCGGCTTACGATATAATGTGACTGACTGACTGAACAGATTTACAGTGAAGTTCTATCTGTTCTGTTCAGCAGACACAACAGTAGTTTTATTGCATGTAATATGTACAGACAGCAGCATGGATCGGCTTACGATAAATGTGGACTGACTGACTGAACAGATTTACAGTGAAGTTCTATCTGTTCTGTTCAGCAGACACAACAGTAGTTTTATTGCTGTAATATGTACAGACAGCAGCATGGATCGGCTTACGATATAACTGTGACTGACTGACTGAACAGATTTACAGTGAAGTTCTATCTGTTCTGTTCAGCAGACACAACAGTAGTTTTATTGCTGTAATATGTACAGACAGCAGCATGGATCGGCTTACGATAAAACTGTGACTGACTGACTGAACAGATTTACAGTGAAGTTATGTCTGTTCTGTTGAGCAGACACAACAGTAGTTTTATTGCTGTAATATGTACAGACAGCAGCATGGATCGGCTTACGATATAACTGTGACTGACTGACTGAACAGATTTACAGTGAAGTTCTGTCTGTTCTGTTCAGCAGACACAACAGTAGTTTTATTGCTGTAATATGTACAGACAGCAGCATGGATCGGCTTACGATAAAATTGTGACTGACTGCTGAACAGATTTACAGTGAAGTTTTGTCTGTTTGTTCAGCAGACACAACAGTAGTTTTATTGCTGTAATATGTACAGACAGCAGCATGGATCGGCTTACGAAAACTGTGACTGACTGACTGAACAGATTTACAGTGAAGTTAGTCTGTTCTGTTCAGCAGACAACAATAGTAGTTTTATTGCTGTAATATGTACAGACAGCAGCATGGATCGGCTTACGATATTACTGTGACTGACTGACTGAACAGATTTACAGTGAGTTTGTCTGTTCTGTTCAGCAGACACAACAGTAGTTTTATTGCTGTAATATGTACAGACAGCAGCATGGATCGGCTTACGATAAAACTGTGACTGACTGACTGAACAGATTTACAGTGAAGTTCTGTCTGTTCTGTTGAGCAGACACAACAGTAAGTTTTATTGCTGTAATATGTACAGACAGCAGCATGGATCGGCTTACGATAAAATGTGACTGACTGACTGAACAGATTTACAGTGAAGTTCTGTCTGTTCTGTTGAGCAGACACAACAGTAGTTTTATTGCTGTAATATGTACAGACAGCAGCATGGATCGGCTTACGATAAAAGTGTGACTGACTGACTGAACAGATTTACAGTGAAGTTCTGTCTGTTCTGTTGAGCAGACACAACAGTAGTTTATATGCTGTAATATGTACAGACAGCGCATGGATCGGCTTACGATAAAAGTGTGACTGACTGTGACTGAACAGATTTACAGTGAAGTTCTGATCTGTTCTGTTCAGCAGACACAACAGTAGTTTTATTGCTGTAATATGTACAGACAGCAGCATGGATTGGCTTACGATATAACTGTGACTGACTGACTGAACAGATTTACAGTGAAGTTTGTCTGTTCTGTTCAGCAGACACAACAGTAGTTTTATTGCTGTAATATGTACAGACAGCAGCATGGATCGGCTTACGATATAACTGTGACTGACTGACTGAACAGATTTACAGTGAAGTTCTATCTGTTCTGTTCAGCAGACACAACAGTAGTTTTATTGCTGTAATATGTACAGACAGCAGCATGGATCGGCTTACGATAAATGTGACTGACTGACTGAACAGATTTACAGTGAAGTTCTGTCTGTTCTGTTCAGCAGACACAACAGTAGTTTTATTGCTGTAATATGTACAGACAGCAGCATGGATCGGCTTACGATATAACTGTGACTGACTGACTGAACAGATTTACAGTGAAGTTCTATCTGTTCTGTTCAGCAGACACAACAGTAGTTTTATTGCTGTAATATGTACAGACAGCAGCATGGATCGGCTTACGATATAACTGTGACTGACTGACTGAACAGATTTACAGTGAAGTTCTATCTGTTCTGTTCAGCAGACACAACAGTAGTTTTATTGCTGTAATATGTACAGACAGCAGCATGGATCGGCTTACGGGCGCATGGATGGTTAGATTAACTGTGACGACTGCTGAACAGATTCATGAAGTTTTGTTCTGTTAGCACCACAGTTTTATTGCGAATATACAGACGCACATGGACGCTTACGATAATGGACTGACGTAACAGTTTACATGAAGTTTTGTTCGTTACAGACACAACAGTAGTTTTGCGTAAATTACAGACCACTGGATCGGCTAAAGTGATGATGATGAATTCAGTGAAGTTTCTTGTGCACATATTATTGCTGTAATCAGACAGACATGGTGGCTTCGTAACTGATGATGAAACAGATTACGTAGTTTCTGTCTGTACAAACACAGTATTTTTGGTAATTGTCAGCAGCATGATGCTACATAAGTGATGACTGCTGACAGATTACAGTGAAGTTTTGTTTAGCGACCGTTTTATCGTAATACAGACGCAGCATGGATCGGCTTAGTAAGTGGACTGACTGATGAACAGATACATGAAGTTGTCTTTTGTAGCAGAACGTTTATTGCTTAATAGTACAGACAGCAATGAGGCTACGATAATGTCTGACTGATGAACAATTACATGAAGTTTGTGTCTGTCACACAACAGTTTTTATGCTGTTATTCAGACAGCACATGTCGGCTTACGATAATTGACGGACTGAACGATTAGTGATTCTCTGTTTTAGCAGACAACATAGTTTATGCGTATAGTACACAGAGATGAGCTTACGATAAATGTGACTGACTGATACGATTACAGTGAAGTTCTTCTGTTGTTAGAGACAACATATTTTGCTGACACAGCATGGATCGTCGTAAGTTGAGTAATGTGTGACTGAACGATTACATTTGGAAGTTCTATCTGTTCTGTTCAGCAGACCAACAGTGTTTTATTGCTGTAAATAATGTCAGACGCATCATGACGGTACGTATGAACGTTTACTGAATCATGATTTGTTAGCTGCTGTTGTTGAACATAGTTTATTCTGTATAGTACAGACAGCGATGGTGCTTACGATAAAAGTTGACTGACGCGATGATTACTGAACAGATTATGTCAGTGACCAGCAGTTGTTTTTTGACTGTAATATGTATTCTAGAGCAGATGCATCATGAATCGGTTACTGATGAAGACTGATTTACAGTGATTAACGTTTTTAAGAGCACTGTGTTTTAGTCAAATATTTATACGAGATGATCGCTACAACAATGTGTGAGCTGACTAACAGATTTAAGTGAAGTGCATGTCTGTTCGAACACAACAGTAGTTTTATTGCTGTAATTGTGACAGAAGCAGCATGGATCGGCTACGTATAATGGGGACTGACTGACTGAACAGATTTACAGTGAAGTTCTTCTGTTCTGTTAGCAGACAAAACAGTAGTTTTATTGCTGTAATATGTACAGACAGCAGCATGGATGGCTTACGTAATTACTGGTGACTGATGAACAGATTTACAGTGAAGTTTTCTGTTCTGTTCAGCAGACACAACAGTATTTATTGCTGTAATGTAAGACAGCAGCATGGATCGGCTTACGTAAAATTTGTGATGGACTGACTGAACAGATTTCAGTGAAGTTTGTCTGTTTGTGCAGACAACAACAGTAGTTTTATTGCGTAATATGTACAGACAGCAGCATGGATCGGTTACGTAAAAGTTGACTGACTGAGAACAGATTTCATTGAAGTTCTGTCTTTTTCTGTTAGCAGACAACAGTAGTTTTATTGCTTAATATGTACAAAACGCAGCATGGATCGGCTTACGTAAAAGTGTGACGACGACTGAACAGATTTACAGTGAAGTTCTTCTGTTCTGTGACAGAACAACAGTAGTTTTATTGCTGTATAGTACAGACAGCAGCGGGGATGGGCTTACGATAAAAATGGGGACTGACTGACTGAAAATTTCGGAAAGGTTTATTTTTTGTTAGCGGGCCCAAAGTATTTTTTTGGGTAATGTACAAAGCTGGATCGGTTAAATTTAAAGGGGAATGACTGTTTAAACAGATTTACAGTGAAGTTTATCTTTTCTGTTCAGCAGCCCAAACAGTTTTTTTATTGCTGTAAATGTACAGAACGAAAGGGGATCGGTTTTACGAAAAATTTTACTGAATGACTGAAACGATTTACAGTGAAGTTTTGTCGTTCGGACAGACACAAATTTTTTTTGCTTAATTGTAAAAGACAGCAAAATGGATGGGCTTAGGGTAAAGTGTGATTGACTGACAAAATTTTACTATTTAAGTTCTGTTTTTTTTGTTGAGCAGCCCACAACAGTAGTTTTATTGCGTAATAGGGTAAGACAGCAGTTTTGGATCGGCTTATGATAAAAGTGTGACTGACTGACTGAACAGATTTGCAGTGAAGTTCTGTCTGTTCTGTTGAGCAGACACAACAGTAGTTATATTGCTGTAATATGTACAGACAGCTGCATGGATCGGCTTACGATAAAAGTGTGACTGACTGACTGACTGAACAGATTTACAGTGAATTTCTATCTGTTCTGTTCAGCAGACACAACAGTAGTTTTATTGCTGTAATATGTACAGACAGCAGCATGGATTGGCTTACGATATAACTGTGACTGACTGACTGAACAGATTTACAGTGAAGTTCTGTCTGTTCTGTTCAGCAGACACAACAGTAGTTTTATTGCTGTAATATGTACAGACAGCAGCATGGATCGGCTTACGATATAACTGTGACTGACTGACTGAACAGATTTACAGTGAAGTACTATCTGTTCTGTTCAGCAGACACAACAGTAGTTTTATTGCTGTAATATGTACAGACAGCAGCATGGATCGGCTTACGATATAACTGTGACTGACTGACTGAACAGATTTACAGTGAAGTTCTATCTGTTCTGTTCAGCAGACACAACAGTAGTTTTATTGCTTTAATATGTACAGACAGCAGCATGGATCGGCTTACGATATAACTGTGACTGACTGACTGAACAGATTTACAGTGAAGTTCTATCTGTTCTGTTCAGCAGACACAACAGTAATTTTATTGCTGTAATATGTACAGACAGCAGCATGGATCGGCTTACGATATAACTCTGACTGACTGACTGAACAGATTTACAGTGAAGTTCTATCTGTTCTGTTCAGCAGACACAACAGTAGTTTTATTGCAGTAATATGTACAGACAGCAGCATGGATCGGCTTACGATAAAGTGTGACTGACTGACTGAACAGATTTACAGTGAAGTTCTATCTGTTCTGTTAAGCAGACACAACAGTAGTTTTATTGCTGTAATATGTACAGACAGCAGCATGGATCGGCTTACGGTAAAAGTGTGACTGACTGACTGAACAGATTTACAGTGAAGTTCTGTCTGTTCTGTTGAGCAGACACAACAGTAGTTTTATTGCTGTAATATGTACAGACAGCAGCATGGATCGGCTTACGATAAAAGTGTGACTGACTGACTGAACAGATTTACATTGAAGTTCTGTCTGTTCTGTTGAGCAGACACAACAGTAGTTTTATTGCTGTAATATGTACAGACAGCAGCATGGATCGGCTTACGATAAAAGTGTGACTGACTGACTGAACAGATTTACAGTGAAGTTCTGTCTGTTCTGTTGAGCAGACACAACAGTAGTTTTATTGCTGTAATATGTACAGACAGCAGCATGGATCGGCTTACGATAAAAGTGTGACTGACTGACTGAACAGATTTACAGTGAAGTTCTGTCTGTTCTGTTGAGCAGACACAACAGTAGTTTTATTGCTGTAATATGTACAGACAGCAGCATGGATCGGCTTACGATAAAAGTGTGACTGACTGACTGAACAGATTTACAGTGAAGTTCTATCTGTTCTGTTCAGCAGACACAACAGTAGTTTTATTGCTGTAATATGTACAGACAGCAGCATGGATTGGCTTACGATATAACTGTGACTGACTGACTGAACAGATTTACAGTGAAGTTCTGTCTGTTCTGTTCAGCAGACACAACAGTAGTTTTATTGCTGTAATATGTACAGACAGCAGCATGGATCGGCTTACGATATAACTGTGACTGACTGACTGAACAGATTTACAGTGAAGTTCTGTCTGTTCTGTTGAGCAGACACAACAGTAGTTTTATTGCTGTAATATGTACAGACAGCAGCATGGATCGGCTTACGATTTAACTGTGACTGACTGACTGAACAGATTTACAGTGAAGTTCTGTCTGTTCTGTTCAGCAGACACAACAGTAGTTTTATTGCTGTAATATGTACAGACAGCAGCATGGATCGGCTTACGATAAAATTGTGACTGACTGGCTGAACAGATTTACAGTGAAGTTTTGTCTGTTCTGTTCAGCAGACACAACAGTAGTTTTATTGCTGTAATATGTACAGACAGCAGCATGGATCGGCTTACGATATAACTGTGACTGACTGACTGAACAGATTTACAGTGAAGTTCCGTCTGTTCTGTTCAGCAGACACAATAGTAGTTTTATTGCTGTAATATGTACAGACAGCAGCATGGATCGGCTTACGATATTACTGTGACTGTCTGACTGACTGAACAGATTTACAGTGAGGTTTTGTCTGTTCTGTTCAGCAGACACAACAGTAGTTTTGTTGCTGTAATATGTACAGACAGCAGCATGGGTCGGCTTACGATATAACTGTGACTGACTGACTGAACAGATTTACAGTGAAGTTCTATCTGTTCTGTTCAGCAGACACAACAGTAGTTTTATTGCTGTAATATGTACAGACAGCAGCATGGATCGGCTTACGATATAACTGTGACTGACTGACTGAACAGATTTACAGTGAAGTTCTGTCTGTTCTGTTGAGCAGACACAACAGTAGTTTTATTGCTGTAATATGTACAGACAGCAGCATGGATCGGCTTACGATATAACTGTGACTGACTGACTGAACAGATTTACAGTGAAGTTCTATCTGTTCTGTTCAGCAGACACAACAGTAGTTTTATAGCTGTAATATGTACAAGACAGCAGCATGGATCGGCTTACGAAAAAATTGTGACTGACTGACTGAACAGATTTACAGTGAAGTTTTGTCTGTTCTGTTCAGCAGACACAACAGTAGTTTTATTGCTGTAATATGTACAGACAGCAGCATGGATCGGCTTACGATATAACTGTGACTGACTGACTGAACAGATTTACAGTGAAGTTCCGTCTGTTCTGTTCAGCAGACACAATAGTAGTTTTATTGCTGTAATATGTACAGACAGCAGCATGGATCGGCTTACGATATTACTGTGACTGACTGACTGAACAGATTTACAGTGAGGTTTTGTCTGTTCTGTTCAGCAGACACAACAGTAGTTTTGTTGCTGTAATATGTACAGACAGCAGCATGGATCGGCTTACGGTAAAAGTGTGACTGACTGACTGAACAGATTTACAGTGAGGTTTTGTCTGTTCTGTTCAGCAGACACAACAGTAGTTTTGTTGCTGTAATATGTACAGACAGCAGCATGGATCGGCTTACGATATTACTGTGACTGACTGACTGAACAGATTTACAGTGAGGTTTTGTCTGTTCTGTTCAGCAGACACAACAGTAGTTTGTTTGCTGTAATATGTACAGACAGCAGTATGGATCGGCTTACGATAAAAGTGTGACTGACTGAACAGATTTACAGTGAAGTTTTGTCTGTTGTGTTCAGCAGACACAACAGTAGTTTTGTTGCTGTAATATGTACAGACAGCAGCATGGATCGGCTTACGATATTACTGTGACTGACTGACTGATCAGATTTACAGTGAGGTTTTGTCTGTTCTGTTCAGCAGACACAACAGTAGTTTTGTTGCTGTAATATGTACAGACAGCAGCATGGATCGGCTTACGATAAAAGTGTGACTGACTGAACAGATTTTCACCAATCGGACGCTTACTATCAGCTTTTCATATATAACTGCCATA
The DNA here is from genome assembly GCA_021186555.1 of Reticulitermes speratus. Taxonomy (NCBI): domain Eukaryota; kingdom Metazoa; phylum Arthropoda; class Insecta; order Blattodea; family Rhinotermitidae; genus Reticulitermes; species Reticulitermes speratus. The sequence continues at coordinate 1,996,782 of JAJKFL010000006.1, read as the reverse complement.
CTGGACTTCATGAAAATACAACAAAAAGTTTAGTCGTCGAAGTCAGATCACGGAAGGACGGGCGGGCGGACTGTCGGACTGACCGCCGGGCGTGGTCCGCACGTAACACTTTCTTAGATCGAAAGAAACCTAAATGTCATGCACTTACGTAACTACCTGAGCACTAACGGTGTATCTAAATATAGCTGATAACATTCAAGTATCCACTTAACAGTATCTAAGTTCAAAACAAATCTAAATGTCACGCACTTACGTAACTACCTGAGCACTAACGGTGTATCTAATCATAACTGATAACAATAATCTGTGCTGACTGACAGTAAGGAGCGGTGAAGTTTGCTCAAGGCACGTTATCTTATGTCTTGTTAACTCTCCGATACAGAAGCTGTCTGTGTAAGTCACATGCGGCAGTTTGTGCTGCAGAATGTTGCAACAGTCCGCCGTCGGCATGCAGGTACACAGCAATATTGTTTAAAGCCAATATTGCAGCACCTGTAATTACAAAGGCTTACAAGGCACAGGTAGCCTCTAGAATTAGGAGGTTTCCAGTTACACCGCGGGGCACGCGGTGGCGCAGTTGGTTCAAGCACTGCGCTACAAACATACAGGTCACGGGTTCGATTCCTCATGAAGTCATTGCAATTGTTATTGACTTTATTATTGCAGCCGCAATGCGGCCTTTTGGTCGTCTCACCTTTAACAGAAATGAGTACAGGACTGGTTGGTGAGGGGTCCAGTGCTGTGCATACTGTATGTATACTGTGCATACTGTATGTATACTGTGTATACTGTATGTATACTGTGCATACTGTATGTATACTGTGCATACTTTATGTATACTGTGCATACTGTATGTATACTGTATGTATACTGTGCATACTTTATGTATACTGTGCATACTGTATGTGTACTGTGTATACTGTATGTATACTGTGCATACTTTATGTATACTGTGCATACTGTATGTATACTGTGCATACTTTATGTATACTGTGCATACTGTATGTATACTGTGTATACTTTATGTATACTGTGCATACTTTATGTATACTGTGCATACTGTATGTATACTGTGTATACTGTATGTATACTGTGCATACTGTATTTATACTGTGTATACTGTATGTATACTGTGCATACTGTATGTATACTGTGCATACTTTATGTATACTGTGCATACTGTATGTATACTGTGCATACTTTATGTATACTGTGCATACTGTATGTATACTGTGTATACTGTATGTATACTGTGCATACTTTATGTATACTGTGCATACTGTATGTATACTGTGCATACTTTATGTATACTGTGCATACTGTATGTATACTGTGTATACTGTATGTATACTGTGCATACTTTATGTATACTGTTCATACTGTATGTATACTGTGTATACTGTATGTATACTGTGTATACTGTATGTATACTGTGCATACTGTATGTATACTGTTCATACTTTATGTATACTGTGCATACTGTTGTATACTGTGTATACTGTATGTATACTGTGCATACTGTATGTATACTGTGCATACTGTATGTATATTGTGTATACTGTATGTATACTGTGCATACTGAATGTATACTGTGCATACTGTATGTATATTGTGTATACTGTATGTATACTGTGCATACTGTATGTATACTGTGCATACTGTATGTATACTGTGCATACTGTATGTATACTGTGCATACTGTATGTATACTGTGCATACTGTATGTATACTGTGCATACTGTATGTATACTGTGCATACTGTATGTATACTGTGCATACTGTATGTATACTGTGTATACTGTATGTATACTGTGCATACTGTATGTATACTGTGCATACTGTATGTATATTGTGTATACTGTATGTATACTGTGCATACTGTATGTATACTGTGCATACTGTATGTATATTGTGTATACTGTATGTATACTGTGCATACTGTATGTATACTGTGCATACTGTATGTATACTGTGCATACTGTATACTGTGCATACTGTATGTATACTGTGCATACTGTATGTATACTGTGCATACTGTATATATATTGTGTATACTGTATGTATACTGTGCATACTGTATGTATACTGTGCATACTGTATGTATACTGTGCATACTGTATGTATACTGTGCATACTGTATGTATACTGTGCATACTGTATGTATACTGTGCATACTGTATGTATCCTGTATGTATACTGTGCATACTGTATGTATGCTGTGCATACTGTATGTATACTGTGCTTACTGTATGTATACTGTGCATACTGTATGTATACTGTGCATACTGTATGTATACTCTTCATACTGTATGTATACTGTGCATACTGTATGTATACTGTGCATACTGTATGTATACTGTGCATACTGTATGTATACTGTGCATACTGTATGTATACTGTGCATACTGTATGTATACTGTGCATACTGTATGTATACTGTGCATACTGTATGTATACTGTGCATACTGTATGTATAATGTGCATACTGTATGTATACTGTGCATACTGTATGTATACTGTGCATACTGTATGTATACTGTGCATACTGTATGTATACTGTGCATACTGTATGTATACTGTGCATACTGTATGTATACTGTGCATACTGTATGTATACTGTGCATACTGTATGTATACTGTATACTGTGCACACTGTGTATACTGTATACTGTGCATACTTTATGTATACTGTGCATACTGTATGTATACTGTGCATACTGTATGTATACTGTTTATACTGTGCAGTCAGTGCAAATCTTTATTGAACTCACCAACAACTTACACGTATTTAAGTCCCATTCATTGATATGTGTGTTCCCATGCTGACTATTACGTCATCATCAGTGCTGTTTAGTGTATTATTTTCTGCTATTGTTTTCGTGTTTCTTACTGTTGTATTCGCTGCGTATTGTTGTACTTCCACACGACTGTTTACATCTGTTGCTTTGTAATGCATTCCCAATAGATAACTCTGTTCAGCTGTTAGTTTTCCTATCGCTGTTGTATGTATGATACTGCAGTTAACATCGAAATGTACTGTCAATAAACGACGTACATAAGTGTGTGTTGTTGGTGAATACAACATAGCACGAAAGTTTGAAATAGTAGTTGGTTTTCATACGATTTATGTACCGCCACTTTTGTCGCGTTGTGTTAGTACCGACTTTTGGCATAGGGAATCGCAAACGTCGCGTCATTGGCGGGCTGACAATAGATGGCACAACTTATGTTGCCAATTTCAACAGGCAGATCTGTTGATCTGCTCACTGTCAGTCACGGATTATCAATTAGCGTTCTTTAGAAGTTTGTGTAATGATGTAAGTATATGCGCTTGACCAGCGTTTATAATTATAGTTACAATTTTAAGGGGGAGTTTTCCTATTTTCTCCTGTTTAATGATTTTAACTTTTAAACATTGACGAGCCTTCAAAGTTTTATATACAGTGTTTTTATATATGACACAATATACGTTAAATAAGTGATCTTAGAAAGTGTCTTTATACAGTGATTACTTATATAAACATCGAACTATAATTTGTGGTAACACAATGAACTTATGGATGTGATGTGAATGTAGTTCGGACCCCCTGATGATGGTCTAAAACTGACCGAAACATATGTCGGGGAAAGTTATATACTACTATTAAAATTTGATAGTGAATATACTTTTGTTGGTTAATATTCAGTGAAATTAAAATGCACAGTGAAGGCCATATAAAAAGCTTCATGTACTGTATTTTAGAATACCAAGATCGTATTCTTCGTGGGCAGCAATAGCTCAGTCGGTATAGCGACTCGCTACGGGCTGGACGGCCTGTGGATCGAATCCCGGTGGGGGCGAGATTTTCTGCAGCCGTCCAGACCGGCCCTGGGGCCCACCCAGCCTCCTATACAATGGGTACCGGGTCTCTTTCCCGGGGGTAAAACGGCCGGGGCGTGGAGTTGACCACCCACCCTCATCTAGTGCCAGGGTTAAAGAAAGAGTAGAGCTATAACTTTACTCCACCTCTGCGCCTTCATGACCCATTCTAGGGGGAACTTTACCTTTAGATCATATTCTTCAAGCATCCTTGGAACATCCCAAAAACCATTTTCAAAGTTTGGTTTCTCATATGTGTTTGTTGTTTGACATTTCAACATTTGTTTTTTCTTATAATCATGGTATTTGCTACATGTTTTTGTACCAGAGGAAATGAAATTTCTGTTACAATTTCTTTGTACTCTGGAGTGAAGAGAGTGAGCAGACTTAGCACAGGGGCAAGGTGAAGTCTCTCTGCTTAATTAAACATCATGCCATGAGGATGTCTGCAGAAGTGGAGGTGTAGCGTCACACGTTGCGTGCTTTACCTCCAGTACCCATGGGATAGGGGGCTGGTTGGACCCAGTGCTGGTGGGGTTGCTCTGAAGAACAACAAACTCCTGCTGCCCTGAAGAAAGTTGAGCCACAATTCGTTAGTCATCCAACCCAGCCTAGTCACTTTACTGACTGAAGCTGCTTGAAATAATTAATATGTAAAAGGTAAAGGTAAAGGTCACTCTACAACAGTCCATGAAGGCCCAGAGGGGGAGTATAGGTATAACTCTACTCTTTCTTTAACTTCGGCGCTAGATGGGGGTGGGTGGTCAACGCCACGCCCGGCTGCTTTACCACCGGGAATGACCCGGTACCCATTGTACAGGAGGCTGGGTAGGCCCCAGGGCCGGTTTGGATAGGTGCTGAAAACCTCGTCCCCACCGGGATTCGATCCCCGGACCGTCCAGCTCGTAGCGAGTCGCTATACCGACTGAGCTATCCCGACCCTTAATTAATATGTGCATATCATAATAACAGGGTTTCTTTAACTATAAATAAATAGATACATTGTGATTTGTTATATTGACTGAGTAAGTTGGGGTAGTGTTGTTTGTGCCGTCAGAGATGAAACGATCTACGGAGTTATGGAATGTCAAACAGATGGCACAAGACAATCATATACAAAATTACAAAAGATAGAAGACGTGAGACTAACCAAGCAATTACTTGTCTCCATACATATAAAATAAAGTTACCTTGGCGTCGTCGTGGGGCTAAACCAAACCAAAGACCTGGGACCACGACGACCGCCAAGGGACTCCAACCTCACCAACTCACAGCTGGACGGAATTTTGCCCCCATGGCCGAGACGAAATTTGGAAGTTACTTGTAGGCGGCTAGGTTCAGAGTAATTACATCAAGCACACACACATGGGAAGAAAGCTCGGTTGAGGAGGGGGAATGGAGGGGAATTAAGTAGGAGGGATCGATGCGCGTGACGAAAGGCCATGGTTCAAGTTCCGCAGAGAGTGCTGGGAAAAACCCCCGGCACAATATTAAATGTCAAGGGTGCTGAGCTGAAAATGGCTTAAATTGTACCACTGCTGTCAGCATAAAACTACGGTTTAACGATGTGAAATATCTTCCATCTTGCTTCTGATTAATTGACTTGGGTATGTTAATGTCTTCATACATGTAAAAGTACTCTGTTTTATGTTCTTTAACTCTACATTACAGTTTTTGGGAACCTAAACCACATGTTAAGTGATGATATACTGTATTTGTTATATTATTTTTAAAATATGGTATATTTCTTTTTCAGCATCATGCTAAATTCACATTTGATGAGTTATTAGGAAAATATTATGTGACTGATTTTGGTAGTCGTAATAGTACGTACCTGAATGGGAAACGCTTGTCAGTAGCAAAGCAGGAGAGTGATGCTCATGAGGTGGTGCATGGAAGTGTCCTGCAGCTGGGCGGCACAAAACAACTGTGTCACATTTATACTGGGCAGGAGACGTGCGGACACTGTGAGCCAGGGCTGGTGCAGCAGACACGTGTAATGGCAGGTAAAAACATGAAGCTTATGTTAGGTGCAGCTGACGTGTGATGGCATGTAAACATGTATATCAAGTTAGGTACAGCAGACACGTGTAATGGCAGGTAAACATGAAGCTTATGTTAGGTGCAGCTGACGAGTGATGGCATGTAAACATGTATATCATGTTAGGTACAGCAGACACGTGTAATGGCAGGTAAATGTGTATCTTATGTTATGTTTCTGCAGATGTCATTTGTACAAAAAAGTATTATGTTTCATTTTTTAATTAGTGACTTTTGCATATTATGAGCTGTTCACTAATTTATTGTGAAAATGCAGTCGGAAGTAAGTCCAGGAGACTTCAAATTCAACCCTCCAATGATGCTGGAGTTTATGTACCAACCAGCTGCCCGGGACGGAAGAGTTGTAGATGAAAGTTGCCGTAAAGCAGTCACACAGAAAGTAAGGAATGAAAGACCATGTGGTGCACAGACACTGGTGTTGAGGGGTTAAGTGACTTTGTTCGTTGTTTGCGGATGTGAAGTGGCTGAGGACCATTTTGCACAGTGGTGTTGAAACTTTGTTTTGGAAACCAGACTGTAAGTTATGATTGGAAAACCAAATATAAAAAAAACTTTGGGCTGGTAATGGAGCTGAATTAATTAACCAGTTGCTGAACGCACCTACGTCTTGAATACGTGCTGACATAATTGCAATATACGGCATTCCCTGATGAATGTTGTAGAGGTACATTCTTGGAGGTCCAACGCAAGTTGAATTTTGCTGAAGTTTGAATTGAGTATGTGTATGGCCCGCTCGGTGTGTGTATACACAGGAGTCCAGTTGAAATCCAAACATCGCGCTGAAACTTGATTGACCACAGCACGACTGCTCTACCGTATTCTTCTGCCACATTTGTCTTGTTGGGCTTTCATTCTTGCCAGGAAAAATTCTCAGTTAATTTAAAAAGTTATTATTGCAAATTTTTTTCACTTATTTCAAAATTGTGTAACTTGAAATTGCGTAAGTTGGAGATTGTCTGTAGTGGTATAACACGTTGTGATGTTTTGTAGGTGAAGACAAAACTGGTAAAGAGTGTAAGAAACATTGCCATAAAAAAAAGGAATAAAGCCGGTTGGGGCTTGAGGATACTGACTTTACTTTGGTTTCTGGGGAGTTTACGGTCAACTGTAACTCGGACCACAAGCGACAGGATTGCAAATGTAAAACACTTCTGGCAAGGGGAGGTTCACTGATTATCATTTATTATTACTATTTATATAAATTTTATTATATTTTTATTTTCTTGTTCTTGTTATGTGAGTTGCAAAGTTTGTTAATTTATGTTAATGGTATGTTATTATTTGCTATGTATCGAGTATCTTGTTAATAGAAGTTTTTTGGTTCATCCAGGTCTCCTCTCTTTTCCTCCTGACCCAAAAAGGGTTCAACCAGTAATCTGCATATTTCTGCTGCTGCTGCGTGCCACACGGTGTATTGCCTCTAATTCGCGTCTTTCAACCGCTGCTAGCCACACGGTGTTGCCATACTTGTCCTTGGCTAGTAACAATTTACTTAACTCATTTGGTTTTAGTTGTGCTTCCTTAGCCCAACTGCATAATGCCTGGAACATCTCTAAATTGTCTCTGTATACTGCTGCATGCAACACAGTCTTGCCATACTTGTCCTTGGCTAGTAACAATTTACTTAACTCATTTGATTTTAGTTGTGCTTTCTTAGCCCAACTCCTTAATGCCTCTAATACCTCTGTATTGCCTCTGTTTACTACTGCATGCCACACGGTGTTGCCAAACTCGTTCTTGGCTAGTAACAATTTACTTAACTCATTTGGTTTTAGTTGTGCTTTCTTAGCCAAACTCCTTAATGCCTCTAATACCTCTATATTGCCTCTGTTTACTGCTGCATGCTACACGGTGTTGCCAAACTCGTTCTTGGCTAGTAACAATTTACTTAACTCATTTGGGTTTAGTTGTGCTTCCTTAGCCCAACTGCATAATGCCTCTAATATCTCTATATTGCCTCTGTGTACTGCTGCATGCAAGACAGTCTTGCCACACTTGTCCTTGGCTAGTAACAATTCAATTAACTCATTTGGTTTTAGTTGTGCTTCCTTAGCCCAAATCCATAATGCCTCTAATACATCTATATTGCGTCTGTTTACTGCTATATGCCACACAGTGATGCCAAACTCGTTCTTGGCTAGTAACAATTTACTTAACTCATTTGGTTTTAGTTGTGCTTCCTTAGCCCAACTCCTTAATGCCTCTAATACATCTATATTGCGTCTGTATACTGCTGCATGTAACACAGTGTTGCCATACTTGTCCTTGGCTAGTAACAATTCACTTGACTCATTTGGTTTTAGTTGTGCTTCCTTAGCCCAACTGCATAATGCCTGGAACATCTCTAAATTGTCTCTGTATACTGCTGCATGCAACACAGTCTTGCCATACTTGTCCTTGGCTAGTAACAATTTACTTAATTCATTTGGTTTTAGTTGTGCTTCCTTAGCCCAACTGCATAATGCCTCTAATACCTCTATATTGCCACTGTTTACTGCTATATGCCACACGGTGTTGCGAAACTTGTCCTTGGCTAGTAACAATTCACTTGACTCATTTGGTTTTAGTTGTGCTTCCTTAGCCCAACTGCATAATGCCTGGAACATCTCTAAATTGCCTTCTTCTACTGCTGCTTGCCACACGGTGTTGCCAAACTTGTCCTTGGCTAGTAACAATTCACTTAACTCATTTGGTTTTAGTTGTGCTTCCTTAGCCCAACTGCATAATGCCTGGAACATCTCTAAATTGTCTCTGTATACTGCTGCATGCAACACAGTCTTACCATACTTGTCCTTGGCTAGTAACAATTTACTTAACTCATTTTGTTTTAGTTGTGCTTCCTTAGCCCAACTGCATAATGCCTCTAATACCTCTATATTGCCACTGTTTACTGCTATATGCCACAGAGTGTTGCGAAACTTGTCCTTGGCTAGTAACAATTCACTTGAATCATTTGGTCTTAGTTGTGCTTCCTTAGCCCAACTGCATAATGCCTGTAACGTCTCTAAATTGCCTTCTTCTACTGCTGCTTGCCACACGGCGTTGCCAAACTTGTCCTTGGCTAGTAACAATTTACTTAACTCATTTGGTTTTAGTTGTGCTTCCTTAGCCCAACTCCTTAATGCCTCTAATACATCTATATTGCCTCTGTTTACTGCTGCATGCAACACAGTCTTGCCATCCTCGTCTTTGGCTAGTATCAATTTACTTAACTCATTTGGTTTCAGTTGTGCTTCCTTAGCCCAACTCCTTAATGCCTCTAATACCTCTATATTGCCTCTGTATACTGCTGCATGCAACACAGTCTTGCCATACTTGTCCTTGGCTAGTAACAATTTACTTAACTCATTTGATTTTAGTTGTGCTTTCTTAGCCCAACTCCATAATGCCACTAATACCTCTATATTGCGTCTGTATACTGCTGCTTGCCACACGGTGTTGCCATACTTGTCCTTGGCTAGTAACAATTTACTTAACTCATTTAGTTTTAGTTGTGCTTCCTTACCCCAACTCCATAATGCCTCTAGTACCTCTATATTGCGTCTGTATACTGCTGCATGCCACACGGTGTTGCCAAACTCGTTCTTGGCTAGTAACAATTTACTTAACTCATTTGATTTTAGTTGTGCTTTCTTAGCCCAACTCCTTAATGCCTCTAATACCTCTGTATTGCCTCTGTTTACTACTGCATGCCACACGGTGTTGCCAAACTCGTTCTTGGCTAGTAACAATTTACTTAACTCATTTGGTTTTAGTTGTGCTTTCTTAGCCAAACTCCTTAATGCCTCTAATACCTCTATTGCCTCTGTTTACTGCTGCATGCTACACGGTGTTGCCAAACTCGTTCTTGGCTAGTAACAATTTACTTAACTCATTTGGGTTTAGTTGTGCTTCCTTAGCCCAACTGCATAATGCCTCTAATATCTCTATATTGCCTCTGTGTATTGCTGCATGCAAGACAGTCTTGCCACACTTGTCCTTGGCTAGTAACAATTCAATTAACTCATTTGGTTTTAGTTGTGCTTCCTTAGCCCAAATCCATAATGCCTCTAATACATCTATATTGCGTCTGTTTACTGCTATATGCCACACAGTGATGCCAAACTCGTTCTTGGCTAGTAACAATTTACTTAACTCATTTGGTTTTAGTTGTGCTTCCTTAGCCCAACTCCTTAATGCCTCTAATACATCTATATTGCGTCTGTATACTGCTGCATGTAACACAGTGTTGCCATACTTGTCCTTGGCTAGTAACAATTCACTTGACTCATTTGGTTTTAGTTGTGCTTCCTTAGCCCAACTGCATAATGCCTGGAACATCTGTAGATTGTCTCTGTATACTGCTGCATGCAACACAGTCTTGCCATACTTGTCCTTGGCTAGTAACAATTTACTTAACTCATTTGGTTTTAGTTGTGCTTTCTTAGCCAAACTGCATAATGCCTCTAATACCTCTATATTGCCACTGTTTACTGCTATATGCCACACGGTGTTGCGAAACTTGTCCTTGGCTAGTAACAATTCACTTGACTCATTTGGTTTTAGTTGTGTTTCCTTAGCCCAACTGCATAATGCCTGGAACATCTCTAAATTGCCTTTTTCTACTGCTGCTTGCCACACGGTGTTGCCATCCTTGTCCTTGGCTAGTAACAATTTACTTAACTCATTTGGTTTTAGTTGTGCTTCCTTAGCCCAACTGCATAATGCCTGGAACATATCTAAATTGTCTCTGTATAATGCTGCATGCAACACAGTCTTGCCATACTTGTCCTTGGCTAGTAACAATTTACTTAACTCATTTGGTTTTAGTTGTGCTTTCTTAGCCAAACTGCATAATGCCTCTAATACCTCTATATTGCCACTGTTTACTGCTATATGCCACACGGTGTTGCGAAACTTGTCCTTGGCTAGTAACAATTCACTTGACTCATTTGGTTTTAGTTGTGTTTCCTTAGCCCAACTGCATAATGCCTGGAACATCTCTAAATTGCCTTCTTCTACTGCTGCTTGCCACACGGTGTTGCCAAACTTGTCCTTGGCTAGTAACAATTCACTTGACTCATTTGGTTTTAGTTGTGTTTCCTTAGCCCAACTCCTTAATGCCTCTAATACCTCTATATTGCGTCTATATACTGCTGCATGCAACACGGTCTTGCTATCCTCGTCCTTGGCTAGTAACAATTCACTTAACTCATTTGGTTTTAGTTGTGCTTCCTTAGCCCAACTCCTTAATGCCTCTAATACCTCTGTATTGTCTCTGTGTACTGCTGCATGCAACACAGTCTTGCCACACTTGTCCTTGGCTAGTAACAATTCACTTAACTCATTTGGTTTTAGTTGTGCTTTCTTGGCCCAACTCCTTAATACCTCTAATACCTCTATATGGCCTCTGTGTACTGCTGCATGCAACACAGTGTGGCCACACTTGTCCTTGGCTAGTAACAATTCACGTAACTCATTTGGTTTTAGTTGTGCTTCCTTAGCCCAACTCCATAATGCCTCTAATACCTCTATATTGCATCTGTATACTGCTGCATGCAACATAGTCTTGCCACACTTGTCCTTCGCTAGTAACAATTTACTTAACTCATTTGGTTTTAGTTGTGCTTCCTTAGCCCAACTCCATAATGCCTGGAACATCTCTAAATTGCCTTTTTCTACTGCTATATGCAACACGGTGTTGCCATACTTCCCTGTGGGTAACAACATCTTCCGTAGAGCGTTTGAATGTTCTCCTGATTTTAGGCTGTCTAATAAAAATCCAATAATATGAATGTTATCTTCTTTCGCTGCTTGGCTTAGTGCTGTGTCGTTTTCACCTCTCAGGCGACCAAGTACTTCTCCCTCATTGCACTGTTCATCGAGTATTTCTCCGTACTCTTTCAAGGCATCTTTCGATGGCTTAGATTTTTTCCAACAATCCATCCAAAAAGGCTCTAATTACACGACAGTCTGTTCCTAATAAAACTTCATTTAATAAAAACGCCTGCACATGTATCTGCTGTTTAGTTGTCTCTGTCAATTGCTTCATTAGGAAGTCAGCCACATAATACTCAGCAAAAGTGCGGTGGATGAACTGCAGCCTACCGTCATGGTTTATCTGAACTATCCCAATCCGAGCCAACTGTTCATCTGAAAATGTAATATGCAGATGTGTCACCTGTTCGTCAGTAAACAACGCCTTTAAGGCTAACAGCTGATGCTGTACTTGTATGCTTTTGATATAGGTTTCTCGTTGCTCCCCTACAGCAACGTTACCTGCTGGTGTTTTGGACTTTTCCTTATAATACATCTCGTATTTTATATCAATAAATCGTCCGTATAACCCCAGCAAATCTAGCTTGAGCGGTAATTTAGGCTGGGATTTCCCTGACAGATAAAATGATTTAAAGTCCTCTTGAAAAGCCTCGGCTAGCATTTGGGTTTGTAATGGGATGCCGGCGAACTCTTTGTCCTTATCGCTAATTGACTGTGCCAACTTCCTGATTAATGCTGTAGCGTAAATTGCTAACCGATGTTGATTCGTGCCTTCAAGACTTACATTTCGAAGCCAGAATTTATTGAGAAATTCAACTTGCTCGTCTTCGGAGAAGGGCTGTAGGGTGTAGGCCAGCTGTTGTAGCTTGTCCTCCAGTTCCTCTCTGAGGTGGGGTCGGGTGGTGACCCACAGCTGCTCTAACGAAGTCTGCTTCAGAACTTGCAGCATATCAATGACCGTCTCTTTGTAGTCCGGACTGATTTCATCAAAACCGTCCAACATTATCACTATTTTTTTAGTTTCATTTCCTTCAAAGTTCTTCTTAAACAACTCCTTCTCTAAAGGGGATTCAAGCCTTAGCACTTCCTTTGATACAAATTCAAGTACCCTTTCTTTATCCATCTTCTTTCCTTTCTGAGCCTCGAGTAGTTCCGTATAGTCATTCAAATCAATTCTCACGAACCAGTGGGCTGGAAATTGTTGCTTGATTTGCTTAGACAGATGTGTCAGTACGGTGCTTTTACCCATTCCTGCTTTGTCGGCAATTATCATGACCCTCTGGTTCCCTGCTTGCTCCAAAAGCTTGTCTAAATCCTTAGGACCATAAGAGTGGGAGTTTTGTGCATCAATATATTTACGTAATGTCTTTAAATTCCCTTGCGACTGCTGCCAAATTAGTTCCCCTGACTTGTCCTTAACCAGCCAATGCACATTGCTCTTTGGATTCTGCTGACAGAGTTGTTTGAATTCCTGTTCATCACTAGCAAGTAAGTCAGCAAATTTTCCTTCTCTTTTATCACTTGATATGTCCTGTCTAATAACAATTTTGTGATGAAAAGTTCTATCGATATAGTACGTCTCATTGTAACCACTGCAAGCAGATAGTACAAGTTCTTCACCAATTCTAATCTCCGTTTCTTGTAACAAATCAGGCAAAGGAAAGGAATTTGTCACTGATTCAGCAGATGTGAGTTGATTTAAGGAAACATTTCTTCCTTGAAAAATCACTGCCCTCTCTAATATTTTTGTCTGTGAACTGCGGGTCAAATCACTCCAAGTTAACTGTACATCTGTTGTTTTCAATCCTTCACCGAGTGTTTCTCTAGCTGTTTGTTGTAGAAAGTCAGTGGTGCTATCTTCTGATGACGTGGTCAGAATGATTTTCAGATTCTTCTTCTGTTTCATAATATTGAACAATTCCTTGAACATGTTTCTTAGCTCATTATTAACTGGCTGATTGGTGTCACACGCTATCATCAGTAGATGCGGTGTTTCCATTGATGCCAGTAACTTATTCAAATTTATCATTCGATTGACCGTTACCAACCGCTTTAATTTCAGTACGGTACAGTCACCAGCACTGAGGCAATTGGCCGTACAGGATGTCTTTTGGAACACTCTATAAACCTTGGTTAGTCCTGTCCAAGCGCCCCCATCAGTCATTCGTAACTGCCAAATTTGTTGGTCACTATTAAGAAATTCTCTTAAACCCAAAGCGTCGGGATTAAAGTCAAGTGCGCTTTGGTGAATTGTTTCGATATAACGCTGAGTTTCGCAATGATAAACCCTACTTCTTATCTGGGGTGATGATGATTTGTCCTTTATGTTCACTTTCATGTGCGGGAAAAGTCGAACCAACCGCTTCACATAGGGAATCAGTACTTGCAATGTGCTAGCGTCTGGACAGCGAACATGTTCATTGTCGAGCTCAAAGTTTAGTAACTTTTGTTCAGATTCCTGTTGAGCCTCAGTATTATTCATTACAGAAAACAAATCCTCAGGCTTAAAGAATTCCGGCACGTGACGTAACCAACGATAACGCTCCAGAAACTCCCGCTCGTCCTCAGTAAAAATGCTTAGACTTTTTGCGCATTCGTCGTAAGCCTTAGTTTGATAACGAAGCTTGTTGTAACCCTTGGGCACTTCCCTAAAAACAGTGTCTATTTCCTCAGGGTGGTAATTATTAAAATGATCTGCCAATTCAAAGAAATCATTCCATTCTGCATCAAACTTTAAGCGTGCAGTAACAGGCCAATCGACCACCTCTCTTATATTTAGTTCACCTTTATCGTCTTTACGTACTTGCCCCGTTTTGGTATCAAAGACTTCCACAATTTTATCTATGCTATGTACTGCTACATTGAACAATGCAGTATGTTTACTGAAGAAGTCCATATGAGACAAGTCAATAAAGATTCTATAGACTGTCCCGAAATGGGAGTTACAAGTATTAATGCGATTTGGAGCGGACAGATAACTAGTGATGTCTAAGTGCTGTAAGTCAGTGGAACGCCCGTTCAGACGTACATCAAGATTGTCGGCCATTTGTGACAACATGTCTTTGCAGCCTGGGCTATCGAAAACTACTGTGTGTGGATGATAACTGTGTGGGACATCACGATTGTCTTGGACAGTGCTGCTTCCAAGTGTGTCGTTTCCTTCTCTTTTAAGTGTTTTAAGAAATATACCATGTTCCACTTCAAGGTATTTAGTGGTAAAGGTAGTGATTTGTGCCAGCCAACCCCCTAACGAGTGACCGGTGAAGAACAGTTCGAAACTGACGCCCTTTTGTTGTTCTATTTCTTTCAGAACTGCGACCACCTTATTAGCAAATGTGCTGGCAGAACTCATTTGATCAACGTAGTTGTTAAATAAAACACCTTTAATATCTGTTACAAGAGCACCGACATTTTTAGGGTCAGTGCCTCGATGAGCAATCACCACTTGCTGATATTTTGGGTGCCAGTAGGCGGTTCCAAAATAGCCGTTCCTTGCCCCATAATGAGATGCTGTCGTTAGCAACTTCCAGCCGTCGGGAGGTTTAAGCTCTTGACCTTTGCACTCAGACTCTCCACTTTTGCACTCAGGCTCTTCAATTTTGCACTCAGGCTCCCCACTTTTGCACTCAGGCTCTTCACCATTGCACTCAGGCTCCCCACTTTTGTACTCAGACCCTCCACTTTTGCACTCAGACTCTTCACTTTTGCACTCAGACTCTCCACTTTTGCACTCTGACTTTTCACTTTTGCACTCTGACTCTTCACGTTGGTAGTCAGTGTATGCTATGGAGGCAAACAGGGCTAAGATGTGCGGCGTCGGGAAAGAGTGCGTTGCTTTGAGTTGATTAATGGCGGATAAGCGTTTGTTTTTATAAAACTCTTCAATGCGATGCCTAAAATAATCGTTGCTCAATTTCAGCTCTGTATCTACTCTTAGTTTTCCTGAGAAAGGCGGTAGAACAGTTGTCGCTGCTTGTTTGCCAGTCGCAGCTGCATGTGAGTTACTGTCTCTCTCAGAGGGGGGCCTGTGTGCTGTTTGTTCTGTGAGTTCCGTATGTACTAAGGACTTTGGTAGTATGGGAACGAAATGAGCCTGTGCTTCATTTAAAACATGAATGACACCAGGTTCTTTGTATATGTTCTTACTTTCATCCATTGTAACGGCCCTTGACCCCGAACTGTCTACTACTTTCCGGAAGATATCTTGGCCATCTGCAGTTTGCTTTTCAAGTAAATGCAGTTTTATCCCATACATTTTACAAAGCATACGTCCTTCAATTTCTGGCCTTCCCCAGATAGCAGAGTCTTCCTTTAACTTAGCCAGGTAACTTTCAAAATCGGCTTGCTGACCGCTGCCTGTTGCATATCCTCCCGTGGAAGCATTCTCTGCAATCGCTTGTAGCCACGTCGTGTCCATTTGGCTATCATAAATACCATTTTGGTTGTCTCTGACATAATCACAACAGCTCTGTCGTAACGACTGCACATTGAACGGTCCGTCACGGACACACAGCGCACTTAACGGTCCGTCACGGACACACAGCGCACTCATTCCTTGCGCCACGGCGTCAAAGTAACAGTCGGCTCCCTCTAAAGCTTCTCCCAATATAAAATCACTACAGAGCCATTCTGCCTGTGAAATATGGCTTTTCAACACACTAATGATCTGTACATAATTACGTTCTACAGCCAAATCTAAAGGCGTTTTTCCATGTACATTTTTAATGGCAGTGTTTGCTCCTTGAGCAAGCAGAAATTTAACTACTTCCAACTCATTTGTATTAATTGCCAAGTGTAAAGCAGTGTTACAATTATTATCACCATCCGTTGCATTGATATCAAGTTGCGGGGTTTCTTCTACAAGTTTTTGAATCTTCTGTAATTTCTCTTGTATGGAAATATACCTTTTATTTATAACATCAAACAATTCTGCATTAACATCTAACCGTCTTCTTTTAGGAAACCGGAAGAGTTCACGGTCCATTATTGTGCTGTAAAGGTGGACTAACTTAATAAGTGGATTGCCAGAGAAACTTGACATAATTGAAATTATTTCATGCCTGCCTGGTGACCTTTAAAGGCAGTCCCTTCTTATGACAGAGATTAATATGAAACTTGAAGCGAAAATCTCAACAAAATGTAAACATGGATGAGATATGCAGACATGCAATGTAACTTACTGGCGTGTGTGCGCACCTAATGAGATATGCAGACATGCAATGTAACTTACTGGTGTGTGTGCGCACCTAATGAGATATGCAGACATTTCCGTAATTTCTCTTCTTTGGAAATATTCCTTTTGCATATAACATTAAACAGTACCGCATTAATTGCTAACTGTTCACTATTAGAACGCTGGTACCGGTTATGCATGGCTGTGCGGTCCATTATTGTACAGTACAGACGAACTGTCTTAGTAACTGGATTGCCAGAGTAACTGGACACAATTGAAATGACTTCATCCCTGCATGGTGCACTCTAAAAACAATTCCTTCTGATGACAGGGTTTAATATTAAAATTGAAGTGAATATCTCAACAAAATGTAAACAACGAATGAGATATGCAGACATGTAATGTAAGTTACTTGTGTGTCTGCAAGTAGTCAAGTAACTTATTTCTTTTCTTACTTAAATTTGTTGAAAATAGAATTAAAAATCAAACTACTGTAATTATATGCTTCATGCGATATGCAACACTGATCTCCACAAAAAGGAACTTGTCTAAAGCGATGCACAATATTGTGATATCTTTGGCACTGGTCCAACAACCTCTAGTACGTGCCGTGATGCTGTAGATTTATTACAGTTTTAATGTAAGTTTTCAGCCTTTTCTAAACGCCCCAGTGTTACCTGCAATATCCTCACTAACAGCTACGTAACTTCTAGTGGCATCGCCTTATCTAACGTCTGTAGTGAAGTTTACTGCGTGCAGTTTGGACACCTCGCCTCAGTATGGGGGACACCGATGTACTACAGGCGCACTTTGGAAAGCATTTTGACATGGAACTGAACATCTGACAGACAGGAAACTTCAGTACACAGACTCATAACATTAAATGCTCACTAACAACAGGAAGTGAAGCACACGGTGGTCACTGTCACTCTGAAGTGTCCAGTGCTTCTTACGGCCGCTCTGCAGACGCAAGGAACGTCCTAGGTCACGTACGGCGTCACATCAGTACGATGCGGCAGTCAGTATTGTTGCCATTTCAACACAGTGCTGTACCGAAGTTCCTACAGTGATGCCAACTGCCATTAAACCACAGCCGTCCTGACATCCGAGGTGGAGCTTCTTAAGTCCGAAATTATCGAAAAATGTTTCGGAGTTACAGCACTGTCTTCACTGACGCCTCTGCAGACCTGTCAACAGGATAATGTCATGTAATGTAACGCTATAAGCTGTCTCGTGCAATGCTGCTGACCTGCTGAGGCTCCTGTTAAGCTGTTTACATTACACAGACTAGTACAACTGCATGTACGTGTGTGACTGGAAGGAATAGTTGTGGATTTTTGTAGGTATTATCCTATCAGTATCCTGAGGAATAGCACGAAAATCGTAATTATATTGTGGAGTATCCTGGAGGACATTTGAAGTCACACAGCATTAATGCTACATTACCTGGCAAAACTGAGCATGTGACACATATATTTAGCACAGTACAACAAGACTGCTTAACCCTGAAGATGAAGGCAACATGACATTTCGAAGCATCCGGAAGTGGGTCACATTTCACAAGAAGCGAAACATCAGGATGCGTCAGCAATACAGCTGAAAAAACCTGATATATCGCATCAGCAAAGCCTGCTGACTGAACTTCCCACTTCGATTAGCGATCTTCGTATTAGAAATGTTTCACCCAATACAGTCAATTCGTTTGTTCATTAAGGTATATTGCGTGAATTGTTTCAGTTCAAAAGTTGAAAATTTTACTCAAAGTATCGGGCTAACTAATCTGTTTGTAACGAATCAGCAAATTGGGGCCCCAGTCACTATGGAGACACTAGCTGTGGCGTGGGAGGTTTTATAATAATAAGCCAACAAAACTCTGAAATTACATTGGTTTCTACTTTATTTGTCAATGACGAATTCTCCAGTATGGCGAAAATTGCACCGCCATAACAATGAAATGGAGAAAAGGGATTTATTTCTGTATTTGAAAGCCATTAGAGTGCTGCACTTCAGTACAGTCTAATATAACTTGCACAGTGCATGTTGCAAGTCACCAGTGCTGCACTGCAGTACAGTGTAATATAACTTGCACAGTGCATGTTGCAAGTCACCAGTGCTGCACTGCAGTACAGTGTAATATAACTTGCACAGTGCATGTTGCAAGTCACCAGTGCTGCACTTCAGTACAGTGTAATATAACTTGATCAGTGCATGTTGCAAGTCACCAGTGCTGCACTACAGTACAGTGTAATATAACTTGCACAGTGCATGTTGCAAGTCACCAGTGCTGCACTGCAGTACAGTGTAATATAACTTGCACAGTGCATGTTGCAAGTCACCAGTGCTGCACTGCAGTACAGTGTAATAAACTTGCACAGTGCATGTTGCAAGTCACCAGTGCTGCACTACAGTACAGTGTAATATAACTTGCACAGTGCATGTTGCAAGTCACCAGTGCTGCACTGCAGTACAGTGTAATATAACTTGCACAGTGCATGTTGCAAGTCACCAGTGCTGCACTACAGTACAGTGTAACATAACTTGCACAGTGCATGTTGCAAGTCACCAGTGCTGCACTGCAGTACAGTGTAATATAACTTGCACAGTGCATGTTGCAAGTCACCAGTGCTGCACTGCAGTACAGTGTAATATAACTTGCACAGTGCATGTTGCAAGTCACTAGTGCTGCACTGCAGTAGAGTGTAATATAACTGTCACAGTGCATGTTGCAAGTCACTAGTGCTGCACTGCAGTACAGTGTAATATAACTTGCACAGTGCATGTTGCAAGTCACTAGTGCTGCACTGCAGTAGAGTGTAATATAACTGTCACAGTGCATGTTGCAAGTCACCAGTGCTGCACTGCAGTACAGTGTAATATAACTTGCACAGTGCATGTTGCAAGTCACCAGTGCTGCACTGCAGTAGAGTGTAATATAACTTGCACAGTGCATGTTGCAAGTCACAAGTGCTGCACTGCAGTAGAGTGTAATATAACTGTCACAATGCATGTTGCAAGTCACCAGTGCTGCACTGCAGTACAGTGTAATATAATTTGCACAGTGCATGTTGCAAGTCACCAGTGCTGCACTGCAGTACAGTGTAATATAACTTGCACAGTGCAGGTTGCAAGTCACCAGTGCTGCACTTCAGTAGAGTGTAATATAACTTGCACAGTGCAGGTTGCAATTCACCAGTGCTGCACTTCAGTAGAGTGGAATATAACTTGCACAGTGCATATTGCAAGTCACCAGTGTTGCACTGAAGTACAGTGTAATATAACTAGCACAGTGCATGTTGCAAGTCACCAGTGCTGCACTGCAGTACAGTGTAATATAACTTGCACAGGGCATGTTGCAAGTCACCAGTGTTGCACTGCAGTACAGTGTAATATAACTTGCACAGTGCATGTTGCAAGCCACCAGTGCTGCACTGCAGTACAGTGTAATATAACTTGCACAGGGCATGTTGCAAGTCACCAGTGTTGCACTGAAGTACAGTGTAATATAACTTGCACAGTGCATGTTGCAAGTCACCAGTGCTGCACTGCAGTACAGTGTAATATAACTTGCAAAGGGCATGTTGCAAGTCACCAGTGGTGCACTGAAGTACAGTGTAATATAACTTGCACAGTGCATGTTGCAAGTCACCAGTGCTGCACTTTAGTATAGTGTAATATAACTTGCACAGTGCATGTTGCAAGTCACCAGTGTTGCACTGAAGTACAGTGTAATATAACTTGCACAGTGCATGTTGCAAGTCACCAGTGCTGCACTGCAGTACAGTGTAATATAACTTGCACAGTGCATGTTGCAAGTCACCAGTGCTGCACTGCAGTACAGTGTAATATAACTTGCACAGTGCATGTTGCAAGTCACCAGTGCTGCACAGCAGTACAGTGTAATATAACTTGCACAGTGCAGGTTGCAAGTCACCAGTGCTGCACTTCAGTAGAGTGTAATATAACTTACACAGTGCAGGTTGCAATTCACCAGTGCTGTACTTCAGTAGAGTGTAATATAACTTGCACAGTGCATGTTGCAAGTCACCAGTGCTGCACTGCAGTACAGTGTAATATAACTTGCACAGTGCATGTTGCAAGTCACCAGTGCTGCACAGCAGTACAGTGTAATATAACTTGCACAGTGCAGGTTGCAATTCACCAGTGCTGCACATCAGTAGAGTGTAATTTAACTTGCACAGTGCATGTTGCAAGTCACCAGTGCTGCACTTCAGTACAGTGTAATATAACTTGCACAGTGCATGTTGCAAGTCACAAGTGCTGCACTGCAGTACAGTGTAATGTAACTTCCACAGTGCATGTTGCAAGTCACCAGTGCTGCACTTCAATACAATGTAATATAACTTGCACAGTGCATGTTGCAAGTCACCAGTGCTGCAATGCAGTACAGTTTAATGTAACTTGCACAGTGCAGGTTGCAAGTCACCAGTGCTGCACTGCAATACAGTTTTATGTATATCTTACACATTGCAGTTTGCAAGTCACCAGTGCTGCACTGCAGTTCAGTGTAATGCAACTTGCACATTACAGGTTGCAAGTCACCAGTTCTGCACTGCAGTACAGTTTAATATAACTTGCAGAGTGCAGGTTGCAATTCACCAGTGCTTTGCTGCAGTACAGTTTAATATAACTTGCAGTTTGCAAGTTACCAGTGCTGCACTGCTGTACAGTTTAATATAACTTGCACAGTGCAGGTTGAAATTCACCAGTGCTGCAGTGAGATATACATGGCTGTTTGTGGAGATAGGCCTGGAATGATGTGAGTGAACTGTGTCAGATATACATGGCTGTTTGTGGAGATAGGACTGGGATGATGTGAGTGAACTGTGTGAGATATACATGGCTGATTGTGGAGATAGGACTGGGATGATGTGAGTGAACTGTGTGAGATATACATGGCTGTTTGTGGAGATAGGACTGGGATGATGTGAGTGAACTGTGTGAGATATACATGGCTGTTTGTGGAGATAGGACTGGGATGATATGAGTGAACTGTTTGAGATATACATGACTGTATGTGGAGATAGGACTTGGACAATGTGAGTGAACTGTGTGAGATATACATGACTGTTTGAGGAGATAGGACTGGGATGATGTGAGTGAACTGTGTGAGATATACATGAATGTTTTTGGAGATAGTACTGGCATGATATAATTGAACTGTGTGAGATATACATGGCTCTTTGTGGAGATAGGGCTGGGATGATATGAGTGAACTGTGTGAGATATACATTACCGTTTGTGGACATAGGACTGGGATGATGTGAGTGAACTGTGTGAGATATACATGACTGTTTTTGGAGATAGGACTGGGATGATGTGAGTGAACTGTGTGAGATATACATGACTGTTTTTGGAGATAGGACTGGCATGATGTGAGTGAACTGTGTGAGATATACATGGCTGTTTGTGGAGATAGGACTGGGATGATGTGAGTGAACTGTGTGAGATATACATGGCTGTTTGTGGAGATAGGACTGGGATGATGTGAGTGAACTGTGTGAGATATACATGACTGTTTGTGGAGATGGGACTGGGATGATGTGAGTGAACTGTGTGAGATATACATGGCTGTTTGTGGAGAGAGGACTGGGATGATGTGATTGAACTGTGTGAGATATACATGGCTCTTTGTGGAGATAGGTCTGGGATGATGTGAGTGAACTGTGTGAGATATACATGACTGTTTGTGTAGGTAATGGGACGTACAGCAAACTTGCAGAAGACAAAATGTGTGGAAGTAACAGGAACGCCAACAAATACAGAAATGTTAACTTCGGTGGTCAGGAATTTGAGAGGGTAAAGGAAATTAAAAATAAAGAAACAATCTTAACAGAAGATAATTGTATTACTACAGAAAGCATGCAACGAATAATTATGGCTAACGACACTAGGTATGGGTTAAAGAAAGAGTTACAACTCATCGCATCTAAAATGACAGTCTAAATGTATGTTATATAAAACACTTTTAAGACCTATACTTACATATGGAAGTGAATGTTGGCCCCTCTCAAAGCAGGATGGAAATGTGCTCCGAATTTTTGAAAGAAGAATATTAAGAGTGATATGTGGCGCTATTGAAGAGGATGGTATATGGAGATAAAGGTACAGTAATGAGCTTTATACGGTCTGCAGTGAATTAGACGCAGTCAAAGTGATAGAATTAGGAAGACTGAGGTGGCTGAGACAGGTCTGTAGAAGGCGAGAACTGGAGCCTTGCATAAAGCTAACCCTACATAAACCAGAATGCACTCGGCGTTTTGGAAAACCCAGGTTGAGGTGGCTTGAGTCAGTTGAGGAAGATCTAAAGTACATGGGCGTTAGGAATTGGAGACGTAGGTCGTGGGATCGAGAACAGTGGAGGACAATTGTGGTAGAGGCTAAGGTCCACCGAGGACTGTAATCCCAGAAGAAGAAAAAGAGTACAGATCATACAGCTGCTCACAAATAGAAACTTACCGCTGGTCGTTCCTGTTTTTGTCCTACGTGCAACTACGTGCATGTACCACGTCCACTCCTTACGCGCCGCACGTACAAACTTTGCTACGCTCAGGACACTAGATGATCTGTGACTGACGATGCCCACGCGAACTCTGATACGTGCTGTGGCGGTCCGGAAGTTTGTCGATATCTCATGTCTGTTATCTTTGGGTGGATTTATTGGTTTGCTATCTATAAGGACATGTGAAGTTTGTGCTTGTACTTTATAAGTGGGTTCCTAGAATTGCGAAAGGCGACTATTAGCTTCGCCATGTATGTCCGTCCGTCTGTATTCTAGGAACAACTCGGCTACCAATCTACAGATGTTATAAAATTTCACATTTGAGCATTTTTCGAAAATCCTTAAAAAATTTACTTTTGATTAAATGTGTCAAGCATAACGGTACTTTACATGAAGACCTATGTACATTTATTATAATATCTCGCTGAATTCTTGCTGGAATGAGATATGTTTCAGACAAAAGTTGTAGAGCAAATAAAAACACACATTTTATTTTCAATAACTTTTTTCGAATATCGTGCCGTTTATGATATAATGTGGAAAAGTATGGTACAGACAGACCGGCCACAGATGACAATATAATACGGCGCATGCGCTTTGTATGCTGGGTAACTGAGGCTACAGACACACACTGAGAAAATTTATTGATTATCAAAAAGTGAATTACAGCCCCTCGTGGGTTTTGGCTTCCTTCTCATAATATTATATACATATAGATATTCCACGGCAAGAGTGGTTACGCGAACGCCGCTCAATGTTGCGTTATACTTACACTGTATCTTTTGTTAAACTTTATGTTTGTATTTGATGTTACAAACATCTGTAACAAGACTGCGATGTTAAACTGCTGCGGAAATTGTTTGTAGTGAAGTTTTGTGTGTTGTGTTGTATTGTTGTGTTGTTGTGTTGTTGTGTTGAGCAGACACAACAGTAGTTTTGTTGCTGTAATATGTACAGACAGCAGCATGGATCGGCTTACGATATAACTGTGACTGACTGACTGAACAGATTTACAGTGAAGTTCTGTCTGTTCTGTTCAGCAGACACAACAGTAGTTTTATTGCTGTAATATGTACATACAGCAGCATGGATCGGCTTACGGTAAAAGTGTGACTGACTGACTGACTGAACAGATTTACAGTGAAGTTCTGTCTGTTCTGTTCAGCAGACACAGCAGTAGTTTTGTTGCTGTAATATGTACAGACAGCAGCATGGATCGGCTTACGATATAACTGTGAGTGACTGACTGAACAGATTTACAGTGAAGTTCTGTCTGTTCTGTTCAGCAGACACAACAGTAGTTTTATTGCTGTAATATGTACAGACAGCAGCATGGATCGGCTTACGGTAAAAGTGTGACTGACTGACTGACTGAACAGATTTACAGTGAAGTTCTGTCTGTTCTGTTCAGCAGACACAGCAGTAGTTTTGTTGCTGTAATATGTACAGACAGCAGCATGGATCGGCTTACGATATAACTGTGACTGACTGACTGAACAGATTTACAGTGAAGTTCTGTCTGTTCTGTTCAGCAGACACAACAGTAGTTTTATTGCTGTAATATGTACAGACAGCAGCATGGATCGGCTTACGATATAACTGTGACTGACTGACTGAACAGATTTACAGTGAAGTTCTGTCTGTTCTGTTCAGCAGACACAACAGCAGTTTTGTTGCTGTAATATGTACAGACAGCAGCATGGATCGGCTTACGATATAACTGTGACTGACTGACTGAACAGATTTACAGTGAAGTTCTGTCTGTTCTGTTCAGCAGACACAACAGCAGTTTTGTTGCTGTAATATGTACAGACAGCAGCATGGATCGGCTTACGATATAACTGTGACTGACTGACTGACTGAACAGATTTACAGTGAAGTTCTGTCTGTTCTGTTCAGCAGACACAACAGTAGTTTTATTGCTGTAATATGTACAGACAGCAGCATGGATCGGCTTACGGTAAAAGTGTGACTGACTGACTGACTGAACAGATTTACAGTGAAGTTCTGTCTGTTCTGTTCAGCAGACACAACAGTAGTTTTGTTGTTGTAATATGTACAGACAGCAGCATGGATCGGCTTACGATAAAAGTGTGACTGACTGACTGAACAGATTTACAGTGAAGTTCTGTCTGTTCTGTTCAGCAGACACAACAGTAGTTTTGTTGCTGTAATATGTACAGACAGCAGCATGGATCGGCTTACGATATAACTGTGACTGACTGACTGAACAGATTTACAGTGAAGTTCTGTCTGTTCTGTTCAGCAGACACAACAGTAGTTTTGTTGCTGTAATATGTACAGACAGCAGCATGGATCGGCTTACGATAAAATTGTGACTGACTGACTGAACAGATTTACAGTGAAGTTCTATCTGTTCTGTTCAGCAGACACAACAGTAGTTTTGTTGCTGTAATATGTACAGACAGCAGCATGGATCGGCTTACGATAAAAGTGTGACTGACTGACTGAACAGATTTACAGTGAAGTTCTATCTGTTCTGTTCAGCAGACACAACAGTAGTTTTGTTGCTGTAATATGTACAGACAGCAGCATGGATCGGCTTACGATAAAATTGTGACTGACTGAACAGATTTACAGTAAAGTTCTATCTGTTCTGTTCAGCAGACACAACAGTAGTTTTGTTGCTGTAATATGTACAGACAGCAGCATGGATCGGCTTACGATAAAATTGTGACTGACTGAACAGATTTACAGTAAAGTACTATCTGTTCTGTTCAGCAGACACAACAGTAGTTTTGTTGCTGTAATATGTACAGACAGCAGCATGGATCGGCTTACGATAAAATTGTGACTGACTGAACAGATTTACAGTAAAGTTCTATCTGTTCTGTTCAGCAGACACAACAGTAGTTTTGTTGCTGTAATATGTACAGACAGCAGCATGGATCGGCTTACGATAAAAGTGTGACTGACTGACTGAACAGATTTACAGTGAAGTTCTGTCTGTTCTGTTCAGCAGACACAACAGTAGTTTTGTTGTTGTAATATGTACAGACAGCAGCATGGATCGGCTTACGATAAAATTGTGACTGACTGACTGAACAGATTTACAGTGAAGATCTGTCTGTTCTGTTCAGCAGACACAACAGTAGTTTTGTTGCTGTAATATGTACAGACAGCAGCATGGATCGGCTTACGATAAAAGTGTGACTGACTGAACAGATTTACAGTGAAGTTCTGTCTGTTCTGTTCAGCAGACACAACAGTAGTTTTGTTGCTGTAATATGTACAGACAGCAGCATGGATCGGCTTACGATAAAAGTGTGACTGTCTGATTGAACAGATTTACAGTGAAGATCTGTCTGTTCTGTTCAGCAGACACAACAGTAGTTTTGTTGCTGTAATATGTACAGACAGCAGCATGGATCGGCTTACGGTAAAAGTGTGACTGATTGACTGACTGAACAGATTTACAGTAAAGTTTTGTCTGTTCTTTTCAGCAGACACAACAGTAGTTTTGTTGCTGTAATATGTACAGACAGCAGCATGGATCGGCTTACGGTAAAAGTGTGACTGACTGAACAGATTTTCACCAATCGGACGCTCACCAATCAGCTTTTCATATATATCTGCCATACTGGACTTCATGAAAATTCAACAAAAGGTTTAGTCGTCGAAGTCAGGTCACGGAAGGACGGGCGGGCGGACTGTCGGACTGACCGCCGGGCGTGGTCCACACGTAACACTTTCTTAGATCGAAAGAAACCTAAATGTCATGCACTTACGTAACTGCCTGAGCACTAACGGTGTATCAAATCATAAATTATAACATTAAACTGTGCTGACTCACAGTAATGAGCGGTGAAGTTTACTCAAGGCACGTTATCTTATCTCTTGTTAACACACCCATACAGAAGCTACCAGTTTATTCTGAAAAAAGTTGCAACAGTCCACCGTCGGCATGCACAATACATTGCTATTACTGACATGTATGAATGAATGACAGCAATATTGTTTAAAGCCAATATTGCAGCACCTGTAATTACAGAAGGTAACAAGGCACAGGTAGCCTCTAGAATTACGAGGTGTTCAGTTACACCGCGGGGCACGCGATGGCGCAGTTGGTTCAAGCACTGCGCTACAAACAGACAGGTCACGGGTTCGATTCCTAATGAAGTCACTGCAATTTTTATTGACTTTATTATTGCAGCCGCAATGCGGCCTTTTGGTCGTCTCACCTTTAACAGAAATGAGTTCACCGACTGGTTGGTGAGGGGTCCAGTGCTGTGCATACTGTATGTATACTGTGCATACTGTATGTATACTGTGCATACTGTATGTATACTGTGCATACTGTATGTATACTGTGCATACTGTATGTATACTGTGCATACTGTATGTATACTGTGCATACTGTTTGTATATTGTGCATACTGTATGTATACTGTGTATACTGTATGTATACTGTGCATACTGTATGTATACTGTGCATACTGTATACTGTGTATACTGTATGTATACTGTGTATACTGTATGTATACTGTGCATACTGTATGTATACTGTGTATACTGTATGTATACTGTGCATACTATATGTATACTGTGCATACTGTATACTGTGTATACTGTATGTATACTGTGTATACTGTATGTATACTGTGCATACTGTATGTATACTGTGTATACTGTATGTATACTGTGCATACTATATGTATACTGTGCATACTGTATGTATACTGTGTATACTGTATGTATACTGTGCATACTATATGTATACTGTGCATACTGTATGTATACTGTGTATACTGTATGTATACTGTGCATACTGTATGTATACTGTGCATACTGTATACTGTGTATACTGTATGTATACTGTGTATACTGTATGTATACTGTGCATACTGTATGTATACTGTGTATACTGTATGTATACTGTGCATACTATATGTATACTGTGCATACTGTATGTATACTGTGCATACTGTATACTGTGTATACTGTATGTATACTGTGTATACTGTATGTATACTGTGCATACTGTATGTATACTGTATACTGTATGTATACTGTGCATACTGTATGTATACTGTGCATACTGTATGTATACTGTGTATACTGTATGTATACTGTGCATACTGTATGTATACTGTGCATACTGTATACTGTGTATACTGTATGTATACTGTGTATACTGTATGTATACTGTGCATACTGTATGTATACTGTGTATACTGTATGTATACTGTGCATACTATATGTATACTGTGCATACTGTATGTATACTGTGTATACTGTATGTATACTGTGCATACTATATGTATACTGTGCATACTGTATGTATACTGTGTATACTGTATGTATACTGTGCATACTATATGTATACTGTGCATACTGTATACTGTGTATACTGTATGTATACTGTGTATACTGTATGTATACTGTGCATACTGTATGTATACTGTGTATACTGTATGTATACTGTGCATACTGTATGTATACTGTGTATACTGTGTATACTGTTCATACTATATGTATACTGTGCATACTGTATACTCTGTATACTGTATGTATACTGTGTGTATACTGTGTATTCTGTATGTATACTGTGAATGCTGTATGTATACTGTGCATACTGTATGTATACTGTGTATACTGTATGTATACTGTGTATACTGTATGTATACTGTGTATACTGTATGTATACTGTGTATACTGTATGTATACTGTGCATACTGTATGTATACTGTGCATAATGTATGTATACTGTGCATGCTGTATACTGTGTATACTGTATGTATACTGTGCATACTGTATGTATACTGTGCATACTGTATGTATACTGTGTATACTGCATATTGTGTATACTGTATACTGTGCATACTGTATGTATAATGTGCATACTGTATGTATACTGTGCATACTGTATGTATACTGTGCATACTGTATGTATACTGTGTATACTGCATACTGTGTATACTGTATGTATACTGTGCATACTGTATGTATACTGTGCATACTGTATACTGTGCATACTGTATGTATACTGTGCATACTGTATGTATACTGTGTAGTCAGTGCAAATCTGTATTCAACTCACCAACAACTTAGACGTATTTATGTCCCATTCATTGATATGTGTGTTCCCATGCTGACTATTACGTCATCATCAGTGCTGTTTAGTGTATTGTTTTCTGCTATTGTTTTCGTGTTTCTTACTGTTGTATTCGCTGCGTATTGTTGTACTTCCACACGACTATTTACATCTGTTGTTTTGTAATGCATTCCCAATAGATAGCTCTGTTCAGCTGTTAGTTTTCCTATCGCTGTTGTATGTATGATACAGCAGTTAGCATCGAAATGTACTGTCAATAAACGACGTACATAAGTGTGTGTTGTTGGTGAATACAACATAGCACAGCAGTACATTGTAATATAACTTGCACAGAGCAAATTCCATGTCACCAGTGCTGTACTGCAATAGCAACCTGTGAATGTGGCACGAAATGTGAATTCGGCCGTAAATTTCATCACATTATTAATTTAAGTGTACTTTTTACACTAAAAAATATACTGAATTTAAAACATAATCCTCCAACTTCCACTGTTACAAAATTTTCGATACCAGTCCGATATGTACATCTGAGCACTGCCTGACCACACACGGCACATTTCGATACCAGTCCGATATGTACATCTGAGCACTGCCTGACCACACACGGCACATTTCGATACCAGTCCGACATGTACATCTGAGCACTGCCTGACCACACACGGCACATTTCGATACCAGTCCGATATGTACATCTGAGCACTGCCTGACCACACACGGCACATTTCGATACCAGTCCGACATGTACATCTGAGCACTGCCTGACCACACACGGCACATTTCGATACCAGTCCGACATGTACATCTGAGCACTGCCTGACCACACACGGCACATTTCGATACCAGTCCGATATGTACATCTGAGCACTGCCTGACCACACACGGCACATTTCGATACCAGTCCGACATGTACATCTGAGCACTGCCTGACCACACACGGCACATTTCGATACAAGTCCGACATGTACATCTGAGCACTGCCTGACCACACACGGCACATTTCGATACCAGTCCGACATGTACATCTGAGCACTGCCTGACCACACACGCCACATTTCGATACCAGTCCGACATGTACACCTGAGCACTGCCTGACCACACACGCCACATTTCGATACCAGTCCGACATGTACACCTGAGCACTGCCTGACCACACACGCCACATTTCGATACCAGTCCGACATGTACATCTGAGCACTGCCTGACCACACACGCCACATTTCGATACCAGTCCGACATGTACATCTGAGCACTGCCTGACCACACACGCCACATTTCGATACCAGTCCGACATGTACATCTGAGCACTGCCTGACCACACACGCCACATTTCGATACCAGTCCGACATGTACATCTGAGCACTGCCTGATCACACACGGCACATTTCGATACCAGTCCGACATGTACATCTGAGCACTGCCTGACCACACACGCCACATTTCGATACCAGTCCGACATGTACATCTGAGCACTGCCTGACCACACACGCCACATTTCGATACCAGTCCGACATGTACATCTGAGCACTGCCTGACCACACACGGCACATTTCGATACCAGTCCGACATGTACATCTGAGCACTGCCTGACCACACACGGCACATTTCGATACCAGTCCGACATGTACATCTGAGCACTGCCTGACCACACACGGCACATTTCGATACCAGTCCGACATGTACATCTGAGCACTGCCTGACCACACACGGCACATTTCGATACCAGTCCGACATGTACATCTGAGCACTGCCTGACCACACACGGCACATTTCGATACCAGTCCGACATGTACACCTGAGCACTGCCTGACCACACACGGCACATTTCGATACCAGTCCGACATGTACATCTGAGCACTGCCTGACCACACACGGCACATTTCGATACCAGACCGACATGTACATCTGAGCACTGCCTGACCACACACGGCACATTTCGATACCAGTCCGACATGTACATCTGAGCACTGCCTGACCACACACGGCACATTTCGATACCAGTCCGACATGTACATCTGAGCACTGCCTGACCACACACGCCATATCTCACTATCATATATCTTATCCCTTCTGTCAAGCTCACTTCATTTAACAAGCTAAGTAATGTCTTGCACACGATGTACAGTTGCGGTGCCAAGCCGTCTTCTTATGTGTGTATTGTATATAAAGATTTGTGCTTGTACTTCTTATGTGGGTTCCTAAAATCGCGAAATACGACTATTAGCTTCACCATGTATGTCCGTCTGTCTGTATTCTAGGAACAACTCGGCTACCACTACACAGATTTTATAAAATTTCACATTTGAGCATTTTTCGATAATCCTAAAAAATTTACTTTTGTTTAAATCTGTCAAGCATAGCGGTACTTTATATAAAGACCTATGTATATTTATTATAAAATCTCGCTGAATTCTTGCTGGAATGACAAATGTTTCAGACAAAATTTGTAGAGAAAATAAAAACACACATTTTTTGTTCAATAACTTTTTTCGAATATCGTGCCGTTTATTACATAATGTGGAAAAATATAGTACAGCCAGACAGGCCAAAGATGACAATATAATACGGCGCATGCGCTTTGCAAGCTGGATAACTAAGGCTACAGATACACTCATAATATTTATTCATTATCAAAATGATAATTACAGCCCCTCGTGGGCTTTGGCTTCCCTCTCATAATATTATATACATATAGCTATTCCACGGCAAGAGTGGTTAAGCGAACGCCGCTCAATGTTGCGTTATATTTACCACTGTCTCTTTTGTTACACTTTATGTTTGTATTTGATGTTACAAACGTCTGTAACAAGACTGCGATGTTAAACTGCTGCGGAAATTGTTTGTAGTGAAGTTTTGTGTGTTGTGTTGTATTGTTGTGTTGTTGTGTTGTTGTGTTCAGCAGACACAACAGTAGTTTTGTTGCTGTAATATGTACAGACAGCAGCATGGATCGGCTTACGATATAACTGTGACTGACTGACTGAACAGATTTACAGTGAAGTTCTGTCTGTTCTGTTCAGCAGACACAACAGTAGTTTTGTTGCTGTAATATGTACAGACAGCAGCATGGATCGGCTTACGATATAACTGTGACTGACTGACTGAACAGATTTACAGTGAAGTTCTGTCTGTTCTGTTCAGCAGACACAACAGTAGTTTTGTTGCTGTAATATGTACAGACAGCAGCATGGATCGGCTTACAATATAACTGTGACTGACTGA
Organism: Reticulitermes speratus; assembly: GCA_021186555.1. NCBI lineage: Eukaryota > Metazoa > Arthropoda > Insecta > Blattodea > Rhinotermitidae > Reticulitermes > Reticulitermes speratus. The sequence goes on along the minus strand of JAJKFL010000006.1, from coordinate 1,964,117 downwards.
CTGAACAGATTTACAGTGAAGTTCTGTCTGTTCTGTTCAGCAGACACAACAGTAGTTTTATTGCTGTAATATGTACAGACAGCAGCATGGATCGGCTTACGATATAACTGTGACTGACTGACTGAACAGATTTACAGTGAAGTTCTGTCTGTTCTGTTCAGCAGACACAACAGTAGTTTTGTTGCTGTAATATGTACAGACAGCAGCATGGATCGGCTTACGATATAACTGTGACTGACTGACTGAACAGATTTACAGTGAAGTTCTGTCTGTTCTGTTCAGCAGACACAACAGTAGTTTTGTTGCTGTAATATGTACAGACAGCAGCATGGATCGGCTTACGATATAACTGTGACTGACTGACTGAACAGATTTACAGTGAAGTTCTGTCTGTTCTGTTCAGCAGACACAACAGTAGTTTTATTGCTGTAATATGTACAGACAGCAGCATGGATCGGCTTACGATATAACTGTGACTGACTGACTGAACAGATTTACAGTGAAGTTCTGTCTGTTCTGTTCAGCAGACACAACAGTAGTTTTATTTCTATGATATGTACAAGACAGCATCATGGATCGGCTTACGATATAACTGTGACTGACTGACTGAACAGATTTACAGTGAAGTTCTGTCTGTTCTGTTCAGCAGACACAACAGTAGTTTTATTGCTGTAATATGTACAGACAGCAGCATGGATCGGCTTACGGTAAAAGTGTGACTGACTGACTGAACAGATTTACAGTGAAGTTCTGTCTGTTGTGTTCAGCAGACACAACAGTAGTTTTGTTGCTGTAATATGTACAGACAGCAGCATGGATCGGCTTACGGTAAAAGTGTGACTGACTGACTGAACAGATTTACAGTGAAGTTCTGTCTGTTCTGTTCAGCAGACACAACAGTAGTTTTATTGCTGTAATATGTACAGACAGCAGCATGGATCGGCTTACGATATAACTGTGACTGACTGACTGAACAGATTTACAGTGAAGTTCTGTCTGTTCTGTTCAGCAGACACAACAGTAGTTTTATTGCTGTAATATGTACAGACAGCAGCATGGATCGGCTTACGATATAACTGTGACTGACTGACTGAACAGATTTACAGTGAAGTTCTGTCTGTTCTGTTCAGCAGACACAACAGTAGTTTTATTTCTATGATATGTACAAGACAGCATCATGGATCGGCTTACGATATAACTGTGACTGACTGACTGACTGAACAGATTTACAGTGAAGTTCTGTCTGTTCTGTTCAGCAGACACAACAGTAGTTTTATTGCTGTAATATGTACAGACAGCAGCATGGATCGGCTTACGGTAAAAGTGTGACTGACTGACTGAACAGATTTACAGTGAAGTTCTGTCTGTTGTGTTCAGCAGACACAACAGTAGTTTTGTTGCTGTAATATGTACAGACAGCAGCATGGATCGGCTTACGGTAAAAGTGTGACTGACTGACTGAACAGATTTACAGTGAAGTTCTGTCTGTTCTGTTCAGCAGACACAACAGTAGTTTTATTGCTGTAATATGTACAGACAGCATCATGGATCGGCTTACGATATAACTGTGACTGACTGACTGACTGACTGAACAGATTTACAGTGAAGTTCTGTCTGTTCTGTTCAACAGACACAACAGTAGTTTTATTGCTGTAATATGTACAGACAGCATCATGGATCGGCTTACGATATAACTGTGACTGACTGACTGACTGAACAGATTTACAGTGAAGTTCTGTCTGTTCTGTTCAGCAGACACAACAGTAGTTTTATTGCTGTAATATGTACAGACAGCATCATGGATCGGCTTACGATATAACTGTGACTGACTGACTGACTGAACAGATTTACAGTGAAGTTCTGTCTGTTCTGTTCAGCAGACACAACAGTAGTTTTGTTGCTGTAATATGTACAGACAGCATCATGGATCGGCTTACGATATAACTGTGACTGACTGACTGAACAGATTTACAGTGAAGTTCTGTCTGTTCTGTTCAGCAGACACAACAGTAGTTTTGTTGCTGTAATATGTACAGACAGCAGCATGGATCGGCTTACGATATAACTGTGACTGACTGACTGAACAGATTTACAGTGAAGTTCTGTCTGTTCTGTTCAGCAGACACAACAGTAGTTTTATTGCTGTAATATGTACAGACAGCAGCATGGATCGGCTTACGGTATAACTGTGACTGACTGACTGAACAGATTTACAGTGAAGTTCTGTCTGTTCTGTTCAGCAGACACAACAGTAGTTTTATTGCTGTAATATGTACAGACAGCAGCATGGATCGGCTTACGGTAAAAGTGTGACTGACTGACTGAACAGATTTTCACAAATCGGACGCTCACTATCAGCTTTTCGTAAATATCTACCATACTGGACTTCATAAAAATTCAGCAAAAGGTTTAGTCGTCGAAGTCAGGTCACGAAAGGACGGGCGGGCGGACTGTCGGACTAACCGCTGGGCGTGGTCCACACGTAACATTAATCTGTGCTGACTGACAGTAAGGAGCGGTGAAGTTTGCTCAAGGCACGTTATCTTATGTCTTGTTAACTCTCCGATACAGAAGCTGTCTGTTTAGGCCCGGTGCACACATCCGTTTTTCTAACATGCGGTGACGCTGCGTTGCCGCTGCGGGGCCGTAGCAACTCATTCAAACCAACGCAATAGATGGACGTACGGTGACACAACGTCGACGGAGGTATGTGTGCACTACCCAACTGACTTCAATGTATCCCACACCGTAATTACGGCAACGCAGCGTCACCGCACGTTAGAAAAACGGATGTGTGCACCGGGCCTTAAGTCACAAAACCAGTTTGTGCTGCAGAATGTTGCAACAGTCCGCCGTCGGCATGCAGTAGACAGCACTTTTGTGTAAAGGCCAATATTGCAGCACCTGTAATTACAAAGGCTTACAAGGCACAGGTAGCCTCTAGAATTACGAGGTGTCCAGTTACACAGCGGGGCACGCAGTGTCGCAGTTGGTTCAAGCACTGCGCTACAAACAGACAGGTCACGGGTTCGATTCCTAATGAAGTCATTGCAATTTTTATTGACTTTATTATTGCAGCCGCAATGCGGCCTTTTGGTCGTCTCACCTTTAACAGAAATGAGTACAGGACTGGTTGGTGAGGGGTCCAGTGCTGTGCATACTGTATGTATACCTTGCATACTGTATGTATACTGTGCATACTGTATGTATACTGTGCATACTGTATGTATACTGTGCATACTGTATGTATACTGTGCATACTGTATGTATACTGTGCATACTGTATGTATACTGTGCATACTGTATGTATACTGTGCGTACTGTATGTATACTGTGCATACTGTATGTTTACTGTGCATACTGTATGTATACTGTGCATACTGTATACTGTGTATACTGTATGTATACTGTGCATACTGTATGTATACTGTGCATACTGTATACTGTGTATACTGTACAGTCAGCACAACTCTGTATTCAACTCACCAACAACTTACACGTATTTAAGTCCCATTCATTGATATGTGCGTTCCCATGCTGACTATTACGTCATCATCAGTGCTGTTTAGTGTATTGTTTTCTGCTATTGTTTTCGTGTTTCTTACTGTTGTATTCGCTGCGTATTGTTGTACTTCCACACGACTGTTTACATCTGTTGCTTTGTAATGCATTCCCAATAGATAGCTCTGTTCAGCTGTTAGTTTTCCTATCGCTGTTGTATGTATGATACAGCAGTTAGCATCGAAATGTACTGTCAATAAACGACGTACATAAGTGTGTGTTGTTGGTGAATACAACATAGCACGAAAGTTTGAAATAGTAGTTGGTTTTCATACGATTTATGTACCGCCACTTTTGTCGCGTTGTGTTAGTACCGACTTTTGGCATAGGGGATCGCAAACGTCGCGTCATTGGCGGCTGACAATAGATGGCACAACTTGTCTTGCCTATTTAACAGGCAGATCTGTTGATCTGCACACTGTCAGTCACAGATTATCAAATAGCGTTCTTTAGAAGTTTGTGTAATGATGTACGTATATGCGCTTGACCAGCGTTTATAATTATAGTTACAATTTTAAGGGGGAGTTTTCCTCTTTTCTCCTGTTTAATGATTTTAACTTTTAAACATTGACGAGCCTTCAAAGTTTTATATACAGTGTTTTTATATATGACACAATATACGTTAAATAAGTGATTTTAGAAAGTGTTTGTATACAGTGATTACTTATATAAACATCGAACTATAATTTGTGGTAACACAATGAACTTATGGATGTGATGTGAATGTAGTTCGGACCCCCTGATGATGGTCTAAAACTGACCGAAACATATGTCGGGGAAAGTTATATACTACTATTAAAATTTGATAGTGAATGTGCTTTGTTGGTTAATATTCAGTGAAATTAAAATGCACGGTGAAGGCCATATAAAATGCTTCATGATACTCTATTTTAGAATACCAAGATCATATTCTTCGTGGGCAGGAATAGCTCAGTCGGTATAGCGACTCGCTATTTGCTGGACGGCCTGTGGATCGAATCCCGGTGGGGGCGAGATTTCTGCAGCCGTCCAGACCGGCCCTGGGGCCCACCCAGCCTCCTATACAATGGGTACCGGGTCTCTTTCCCGGGGTAAAACGGCCGGGGCGTGGAGTTGACCACCCACCCTCATCTAGTGCCAGGGTTAAAGAAAGAGTAGAGCTATACCTCTACTCCACTCTGGGCCTTCATGACCCATTCTAGGGGGAACTTTACCTTTAGATCATATTCTTCAAGCATCCTTGGAACATCCCAAAAACCATTTTCAAAGTTTGGTTTCTCATATGTGTTTGTTGTTTGACATTTCAACATTTGTTTTTTCTTATAATCATGGTATTTGCTACATGTTTGTGTACCAGAGGAAATGAAATTTCTGTTACAATTTCTTTGTACTCTGGAGTGAAGAGAGTGAGCAGACTTAGCACAGGGGCAAGGTGAAGTCTCTCTGCTTAATTAAACATCATGCCATGAGGATGTCTGCAGAAGTGGAGGTGTAGCGTCACACGTTGCGTGCTTTACCTCCAGTACCCATGGGATAGGGGGCTGGTTGGACCCAGTGCTGGTGGGGTTGCTCTGAAGAACAACAAACTCCTGCTGCCCTGATGAAAGTTGAGCCACAATTCGTTAGTCATCCAACCCAGCCTAGTCACTTTACTGACTGAAGCTGCTTGAAATAATTAATATGTAAAAGGTAAAGGTAAAGGTCACTCTACAACAGTCCATGAAGGCCCAGAGGGGGAGTATAGGTATAACTCTACTCTTTCTTTAACTTCGGCGCTAGATGGGGGTGGGTGGTCAACGCCACGCCCCGGCTGCTTTACCCCCGGGAATGACCCGGTACCCATTGTACAGGAGGCTGGGTAGGCCCCAGGGCCGGTTTGGATGGGTGCTGAAAACCTCGCCCCCACCGGGATTCGATCCCCGGACCGTCCAGCTCGTAGTGAGTCGCTATACCGACTGAGCTATCCCGACCCTTAATTAATATGTGCATATCATAATAACAGGGTTTCTTTAACTGCTTGGTAAGTGCCTGAGGAAAATTGTGTACCATAAAGTTAATAGTGAAATTATACTTTAATGTTTCTCTGGTGGAATAGTAACTCATTGCAGATAATTGAATTTCGTGCAAATGCATGAAGTTAAAAGAGACTTGTTGCTGACAGGCCGTTGTATTGCTGTAGCAGTGCTCCACATTTTAAACTTCGGCATTGCGCTGTCAAAAGACAAGACAGGCGTAACTGCCTACCGCGTTGCTCCTGTGTCTGTCTTCTTACGTAATGTACTGTGGGGTGTCTGACTGCTTGACTGGATTCGTGGTGATGTGGGGCAAGATTTGTGTTAAAAAGTGGATTGAAATAGAAACAGAGCAGTCTGTGAGTACAGGCACATGTACTGTGAAGCTTTCAGTTGCTCAGCCAAATCCTGTGATATCAGAATGTTGTGAATACAGTGGAGCGAGGTACGTAGGGGCGCCCAGTGCGAGGCTCGTCGTACGTTTGTGCAGGTCCTCAGTGAGCGCCCCCATATGCTGCACTCCACCCAAGTCCCAATACAGAATAAATATATTTTTCATGTATTCAGTTCTGTTTCATTTGCTACTCCATTTTGTCTTACTTTCATAATACAGTGTATGTGCATACACAATGTATATTTTTCCAAGTTTGATGTTAATGAGCTCTTCTTACTTTACAGTATTGGTACAAGTGGACGGCCACCCTATTAGTGTGCAGCTTTGTGATACAGCTGGTCAAGTAAGTAGCGTGTAAACCTGTGATTTAATTTTTTACACCCAAGTACATTTTGGGATCCTGGTATTCCATATTGCCAAAAAAGTTACCTCTTAACTAGCTACTGTAGTTTTTCAGTGTGACTGCCATAAAACTTGCCTGCTAGTACTTGTGTTGTGTTATTGAACTATTTTTGGACAGTTTGAAAATTGAACCTGTTATGTATGCCCACATGTAGGTGGTAGTAAACAGTAGAGTGGAGACACAGTGGCATGTGTGTATGCATACGCATACTTGCACACCTGTAGACACATGCGTAGTTAGGTCCACAACGTTGGTAAAACTGGCCACATCTTCAAAGAAAGAAAGCAATGTTTCTGTCTTCTGACAGTATGAACAAAGCAGTCATACATTACCAGTGAAACAGGGTCCCAGCCCAGGGCAGGATGTATGCGTAGTGCACGATAGTTTAACTTGGCCAGGCCTCAACGTTACCCTGTACTCACAATACCCACAAATGGTATGTGGCACTTTGGACCTTCTACTGCATGGACTTTGTCCATCTTCTTGTGTTAAAAGACAGTATAACTTAATGAAGGACTAAGTTTTGGGGACAGGATTAGTGTAGTTAAAGGCCTAGTCAGTTGGGCCTGACAGGCAAAGCTGCTGTCACGTATTGGTCCAGAGAGAACAAATGCAATTTATGTACCCATGTGGAATGCATTTCATACAGTTAGTGAAGCTGAACCCTTAGTCAGTCATTTATGTACTGATCACAAAGTCCATTATGTACAGTAGTCTATATTTTATATTTAAATTCGACGTTTGATTACACTGTTTGCTTTATTCTTGTAGTAATTTTTTATTTAAATTCTTTAATTCTGGTAAAGACAGTAAGTTCCTAGATTTATTAAGCCTTGTTTAAATGTTACAGATTTCTGTTTACTGTGGACAGTAACAGAGAAAGTCCGAAAGTGACAGGCCGAATCACTACAAAAGCCTGAGTGATGTGAGAATCACGTCACACTCTTCGGACTTCTTGTTTCTGATTGTGTACAGATTCCTTCTCTCATTTGCTCTCCACACAAGGACAATCAGGAATACCTCAACCATTACTGTTGCATTTTACCCCCTTAAGCTTCACTGAAAATTCTTTCCTCTGCCATTTCCCTCTCAGTATTCAGTGAAGTCCTTGCAGGTATGTAAAAACCATGTGGGCCAGTTACAATATATTACATACTTTGTCTTTTTGTTACTTACCTGGTTGTGTCTTCTTACTCTTGAAGAACCACAACAAATCCAGTTGTGTGCAACTAATTTTTACTTTATATATTTAAGGAAACAGCTACATGTTTCGGCTATATCCAAGCCATCATCAGGCTGTACAGCAAAATAAGAGATAATATACAACATATGTAAAATTTACGTATGGTAAAATGAAGTGTGAGCTCCACCTGTTAAGGTAAAGATAAAGGTAAAGTTCTCCCTAGAACATGTCATGAAGGCCCAGAGGGGGAGCAGAGGTATAGCTCTACTCTTTCTTTAACCTCGGCGCAAGATGGGGGTGGTGGCCAGCGCCACGTCCTTGCCGCTTTACTCCCAGGAAAGAGACCTGGTACTGTCTGTACAGGAGGCTGGGTGGGCCCCAGGGCCGGTCTGGACGGGTGTGGAAAATCTCGCCCCACCGTGATTCGATCCCCGGACCGTCCAGCCATAGCGAGTCACTATACCGACTGAGCTATCGCGGCCCAAGCTTCCACCTGTTACAGTTTCATATTTTTGATACATTAAAATGTCTGTACTTATTTTGTTAAGATGACAGCTTAATGTGGCTGTATATCAGTTTGTTAAAATAGTCAAATTAATTGAATATTCAAAACATTGTCAAACTAGTTGAAGTTCAAAAATCAAACAGTATGTTGGCAGTATGAATTGTCAGTCTCTTGGCATAGTCACATAGTTGATTTTATCGTATGTTATCTTTGTACATGTTGCATACTACCTCTTAGTTTACTGTACAGCCTGATGATGGCTTGGATATAGCCGAAACATGTAGCTGTGTTTAATTAATAAATGTAAATATTAGTTGCACTCGACTGCACTTGTTGTTCTTCAGATCTCTTCCTCTTTTTCTACGGCATGTAACTAACTAACTTCATGGAGCAGAGTCCTTCTTGAGAAGCTAACAGTTCTCAGCTGGGTAGGAAGTTCCCTGCATGTTATGGAAACGAAGGCTCCATTACCGTGTTCACAACAGCCTCCACATTCTCCCATCCTATTTCTTTAAGATCAATTTTAGTAGCATTCTCCCATCTGTTCCAGGTCTTCCAAGTGATCTCTTTCCTTTAGAACCTGTGCATCTGTATGAATGGGTCTTGAGACATACTGAACTGTGCAATTCCTCTTCTTGTTGCAGGATGATTTTGACCCATTACGCTCTCTGTGTTATCCAGATTCTGATGTGTTCCTTGTGTGCTTTAGTGTCATTAACCCTACGTCATTCCAAAACTGTCCAAAAAATGGCTCCAGAAATTCGTCGTGTGTGTCCAAAGGCACCCATAATTCTAGTGGGAACTCAAAGTGACAGGCGGCGTGATGCGAGACAGCTTCAAGAACTTGCACGATATGGCCAAGAACCAGTATCGGAGGCACAAGCGTTGTATCTGGCACGTCGTATTAATGCTGCCACCTATGTAGAGACGTCAGCTGCTTACGCAGCGGGATTTAAAAGAAGCCTTTGATCAAGCAATTGTCAGTGCACTTACTCATAGAGGAACTGTTATTGTGAACACAAACCAAAACTCAAAATTAAGACACAAAAATGGACAAAAAAACAGTCACTGTGGCAAAAGTTGTGCTGTTTTTCGTAAGTTTACAGAGAAAATCCATGACCCTTTTATCGCCCTTACATCTACAATAAAAATATTTTTAAGAAGTGTAATGTATTGTAGCCATAGTAATTACCATAATGTGTTTTTTCCATCTGTGATCAACTTATTACTTATTTAGACTGTACTCTGAGGTTGTGCATAATAATGGGGTTTCTTCTATATGTAAATATATGATATCAGAGTATATCATGTACAAGTATATTTCTACTGTATATTGTTGAATTCAATTTTATAACACTGAATGCTGTTACATATGTGTAAGGATTTGCTGTTATTTGTTGCATTGTGTGTAAGAAGTAACCTAGACAATGCAGCAAAACATATAGTATTAACTAAAGATGATATTAATGAACAGTACAAGTTGCTAGAAGTACCATAATAAGATGTCCTACAAAAGCATCCAAATGCCTTAAATTGTATTCTTCCGATCAGGTATGTATATGTGGTTGTGTTTCATTTTGTATAAGATATATGGAATGGTCCCAAGTTAAAAGTTAGTATATCAGAATTTAATGCCAGAGGTACAATCTGGAGCCAGAATGACATAAGCTACATGAGTCCATTTCTCAACCTGTACTGAGGGAGTAATAACTGAAGTGTAGAGATGCTGACAGCATGGACATATTGACTGACTGTAACGGACACCAGCAGTCATGAAGGTTGTGCAACAGTGCAGTCAGATTACAATATGGTAGATAAGTGTGTAGTGAAGATGTAATCTGAAAACACATTGCTGACTGGTTCATGGAAGAGAGTGTACGAATGTGGATTGTGTTTACAGATTTTGTACATGGTAACGCACGGTCCTGTTGAAGAATGTTCATCAGCATTATGCTGACGATGACAAGTCCTGATGAGATTGTGTCACTGTGATTCGCACATACCTGTGAGAAAAGAACCATGTCGTTAAGTTACTGTGCTGAAAACACATATGACAACAAAATGTGGAGGACGTAAACCACATTATGACATGGTACCGGAGGGAGCAGACGGTGGTGTATGAAGGATTGTGTCTGTATCATACAGCACATTCAGTAGCTACCCCCAAATGATTCTGATGAGGGTCATTTCACTGTACGCAGACCAGGAGATGATGCCCGTGGGGTGGGGTATTATGTCTGTTGCGGTGCAGGGAGTGTTGACTGTAGTGCTAGGCTGACCATATGTCCTGTTTTGAACGGGACAGTACCGTTTTTTTGCTATGTCCCGGCCATCCCGTCGTTTTAGTAAAATTGCCATTTTCTCCCGTTTTTTTATAAGAACTTTAAAATATGCTTAAATATTGGTCAATCATAACCTATAGTCAAGTATGCATCAATGGCTGCTATTGTAGGTACCAGTCATTCGTGTAACCATCGGTAGAGGCGCGTTGATCAAGATCGACAATTGCCCATTGAATAAATAGTGTAACTTTAAAGTCAATGAAGTATTCATAGAAAAGGAAAAATATGTGTTGGCAACACGTGCGCGGTTCTGTGAAGAATTATTGTAAGTTCAATATTTTTATGTAATAAAACTTTTTTTTTAATGTCCTACTCTTTATGAACATCCCCCCCCCCCAGTCCCGTTTTTGTGTTGAGGAATTATGGTCAGCCTATGTAGTTGGACTAGAGGACTGCTATTGGTGGCAGCAACAGATCGTTGTGCGACACACAGAGCATAAACATAAAGCATCTGGAGTGGCGTGTAGTGAGCGGGTGTGCTGTGCCGATGTTCTCAGGATGGAAATAGCAGCTCATCATTTTCCATGAAATCTTCACATGCGGATCTATTTAATTGCTAGCAGGGATCATCTCCTTGTTGGACTGTGCTTGTGGTGGAGTTGGCAATACCAGAAACTCCCGTTGATGGGATCATGGTAATCCACATGGAACAGCTGAAAGTAACTATCAACGACACTCTTCCATAAACATGTGGTGTGGTGTCATTGGTGACCAGCTGATTGGACCGTACACCTTCCTGCAATATCTAGCAGGTGATGTTTAAGCCAACTTTTTTTGCAACATTAACTGCTAGCCCTCTTACACAACATTCCCTTACGAACACGCCGTCAGATGTACTAGCAGCATGACAGGACACCCTCTCATTTCAGTTGAATTGTCATGTAGTATCTGAATCAGCATTTCTGTAACTGATCCATCAGTCACATGGTGAACAGAATTGGCCACTGTGGTCACCAGCTTCGAACCCATTATGTTACAATGTCTGGGGTTAACATAAAATTTATTTTGTAGGCGTGCAAGGTGAATACAGGAGAACTGCTTCACTGAATTCTCAGCGCTTCAAGATGCATAAGTAATGCCACAATGCTTTGTAAGGTTGTGTGTTCGTTGGTCACATGGGTCAGGAAATGTATCCAAGCAGATGTATCACCTGGTTTCCTCTCAACTTCTTCCCCATTCCCCTTTTCCAAACCCACCAACATCCTTGTTCTTCAGTGGGTGGTGACCACCTCTCCACAACACGTCCATTCAATGCCCTTTTCAGCATCCCATTAGTCTGTGCACCCAGGACTCTTCCACACACCACTGACATCTCACCAACTTTATACCCATTTACTAAGTGGTCACACCTTGCCTATGTATCCACGTCATATACCTGGCTTTGTCATTCTTCTCAGATGTCTTGACCCTTGAAGATGAAGGCACTACATTCCTTCGAAACATTTGGAGCCACTCGCCCAGTGACACGGCATTATGTCACGGAAGATTGTAATGATCAAATTCAATGTAATCAGAATCTGTACTGACTAAATGCTGTAATTATTAACTTACAGTTTTACCTACTCTGCATTGAAATATCCCAAGGACAGTAGTAGTTGCTACTGCTTTGCAGAACTGACTGTATTGTCTTGTGACAAAAGTGTAGTGTTCACTGATACTGAGAGGGATGAACGTTGCCAAATTTGTGTGAAATGCTTGTGATCTCATGTGTCTGTTACGTGTTGGGAGTACCACTGCCGTCTGCTGGTAATTGCCCATACAATTCTTTATACAATATTTAATGTGAATGTTACAGGTTATTTGTTATTGTTTGGTCAGTGAACTGGTGTGGTGTGCACATGAGGTGTCAGGCGCAGGTATTTGTTATTGTTTGGTCAGTGAACTGGTATGGTGTGCACATGAGGTGTCAGGCGCAGGGTATTTGTTATTGTTTGGTCAGTGAACTGGTGTGGTGTGCACATGAGGTGTCAGGCGCAGGGTATTTGTTATTGTTTGGTCGGTGAACTGGTGTGGTGTGCACATGAGGTGTCAGGCGCAGGGTATTTGTTATTGTTTGGTCAGTGAACTGGTGTGGTGTGCACATGAGGTGTCAGGCGCAGGGTATTTGTTATTGTTTTGTTTTATCTGCCAGTCCTCTGTTACTGTCGCTGTACAACTGACTTTCGCATAGCCTTCTGCTTGAATATTTCAGAGGCCAAAACTAAAAAATGAGCTATATATCAAGGATTTGATTTGACCATTGCCAGATGATACACCGTCATTATTCTCCTTTTGTTGTACTAATTTTTGTAGCTTGTAGCACAAACCTTATTCATAACTGATGCATATTTAAAAATCAGGCTTCTGTTGTGATTTTGGGTGGTATTAGAGTAGTGTTCAGAAGTACTTGTACATAGTCATTATTAGCATAGATTTAAAAGTAAATGAAATACAGCAGGCTATGTAATGACAATGAATCAACTGAAACAGTACTAGAATGAAATCATGAAATACTGCAGTTGTTGAGTATATGTATGTGCAAGATACCGTGAACCCATTTTTGTATTTTGTAGTGGAGATAGGATTCCTAGCTTTGTTACGATAAGAGATGTAAGTGCCATATTTGCCTGACTGCAACACAACGTATTTTCCTAGTTTATCATCTGAAAAATGGGGGGCAGCCTTGTAATCATGCATGGAAGCGAAACACATTCTGTATAGGTATTTTCCTGACAACTGAAGATTGTGAAGGGGGTTTGTCTATATTTGCGATGACTCTTGTATGTTTGTATAGCCCAAGTGTGGATCTTAGTTTGGTGATAGTGCTGTAGCATTAATTATGCCAGTCTGACTCTAAGCCAGTAAAATAATACGGTGGGTGTCCTAAAAGCTACTTTACCAAGAGTGAATTACTTTTCTTTGTGCAGCAGCTTTCCAGTCAGTGCTCAGGAGGTGTGAAAAATGTATTTAACATGGTGGACAGTGATTTGTACAATTCCTGTAGCTTGTCATTGTCTTTTTCTGCTGGTGGTTGGTTGTAAATAATGTAATATTTTGCTGGAACATGAGTAAAGTGACTTTTAGGACAATGCATGCTAATGAATGTTAGCAAAAAAGTGTATTCCTTTTTTCAGATTGGGGAGGCAGTGAACAAACTTGTGCTGGGCCTTTCACAGTTATCTGTGGATCAGAGTAGAAGTCATGCTCTAGGTAAATTAATAAATTCCATTACTGTTGTATTATAGGAAAGTAAAAAAGTTAAACATGACAGATCATGTGAACATGACAGTAACAACAGTGGGGAAGAGTCCCTGGAAGAAGGAGAGTGCTCGGATAGCTGTGGGGAAGATGGTATATGCAGCAGTGGTGCGAGCAGCATACATGAGATGGATACTGATCAGGGTAATTCTAGTCATTCGTTTATACTTACAAAAAATATAACAACCTTACATGTGTGCATTTTGGGTGTGTTGAAACATATGAAGGCATATTCAGAAGTTCCCGAACTTACTGCTAGGACTTACAAAGGCAATAGTCCAGCTTCTACCTCTGGGTGTGATTGTGTTGCTGTCTTCTGAGTCAGTCTGGTGAGTTTTGCAGTTGCAACCTTCTGCATTGCCTTCCATGAGGTGTTTGTTGTTATGCAGTTCAAGTGAGAGCCAAGATTTTGTGATGGCTGATTTGAAGGAACATAGCTTTTCCATTAATGTTGGCTTTGAAATTGGGAAGATAAAAGCTGCCATCGGTGGGAGACTGTAGACTTTTGAGTGGTTTTCTGGATTCCAACATGAGGAAACTTCATTTGAAGATTGTGAGTGTTCATGTCATACCTCCACAGGTTGCATGAGTGAAAAGCTGAGAAAAAGTGCTTATATTGTCAATGAAGACTGAAAAAGTACCACTTCTGAGATTGCTCTTGAGTTAAGCCTCTTGTATGGAACTCACCAGCAAATTCTGAGGGAGCACTTGAGCTTATTGTAGGTCTCTGCAAAGTTTGTGCCTTGGTTGTTCAGCTCTGAGCAGGAACAGCAATAATTTTTGGCTTCTAGAAACAACGCTGTGGTTGTCTCTTCCTTACTGACCTGTTTTGGCCCTTTCTGATTTCTTCTTATGTCCCAAGAATGAAATTGCAGTTAGGAGGGTACTGTTTCCAGGATGTCCCTGAAATTCAGGAACGCTTGCTGAACATCATACACGCGATTCAAAAAAGCCAGTTTCTGTGGTGCCTCCAGCAATGGCAGAAACATTGGGCCCACTGCATAACAATGATAAATGTAAGCATGTATTTCGTTACTGGCTCTGTCCAGGAACTTTGGGATATGCCTTCATACAGCTGCACACTTTGGGATATGCCTTCATACAGCTGCACACTTTGGGATATGCCTTCATACAGCTGCACACTTTGGGATATGCCTTCATACAGCTGCACACTTTGGGATATGCCTTCATACAGCTGCACACTTTGGGATATGCCTTCATACAGCTGCACACTTTGGGATATGCCTTCATACAGCTGCACACTTTGGGATATGCCTTCATACAGCTGCACACTTTGGGATATGCCTTCATACAGCTGCACACTTTGGGATATGCCTTCATACAGCTGCACACTTTGGGATATGCCTTCATAAGCTGTCACACTTTGGGATATGCCTTCATACAACTGCACACTTTGGGATATGCCTTCATACAGCTGCACACTTTGGGATATGCCTTCATACAGCTGCACACTTTGGGATATGCCTTCATACAGCTGCACGCTTTGGGATATGCCTTCATACAGCTGCACACTTTGGGATATGCCTTCATACAGCTGCACACTTTTCACAGATTTAATGGTAATGAATGTGAGATAGAATCTTGCATCCAGGAGCATTGAATGGTAATTTTTAAACAACACTATGGTTAAGCATCATTTTAAACATATGCGACCATAGTATTGCCTGTGATAGTTTAACTTCTTAATAACAGTAATGTGTTTGAGACTTTATTGTGGCTTACATATTTTGGTAGACTTTAAAACTGACCACATTTTTATGCTCAGGAATATGAATGCTTTTGAATTATTAATTAATCTTGATTTGGAGCATAAACAGTTGGTTACGTTTACAAGTTACCTTTACAAGTTACGTTTACAAGTTACCCGTCACAAAAACAGTTAATTGAAAGATAAGGCAGATGACTGTTGGTTACGCTCCACCTGCACATGGGATGAGTTGTGTAGTAACTGCAGCAGTGTCATCTTGTGGCGTGTACAGAACTTTCTGATCATGCCTAATACACATAAACATAAAAGGCTACTGTTATTCGTAACTGCATAATTATTTTTCAGAGGTATCCAAAGGTTGGCCACCATGTATTAGGATCATTGTTAAGGACACTAATCTTGAACAACTAAAAGTTGGCACCCTGTTCATTGTTACTTGCACTGGTGGAACAGTGGGATGAGAAGGGGATCACGCAGTGTCTGTTCCAGACATCAATATTAGTAAAGTGAGTAAATGACTTTTGTTTGTCCATCCTATTGTATGAAATCGGCAAGCATGAACACTGAAAATGTCATGTATTTTTGAATAGAAATGTATACAAATTTTTGGTGCGGGATGGAAAGAGACCACTTGAAAGACCTAGGCATAGATGGGAGGATAATATTAAGATGCATCATAAAGAATTGTGATGGGAAGGCATGGACTGGATTAATCTGGCTGGGGATAGGGAGAAATGGTGGGTGCTTGTGAACACGGTAATGACGTTTGGGGTTGCGTGAAATGTGGGAAATTTCTTGGCCAGTTGATCTGTTAGCTTCTCAGAAAGAAAGTGTTCCATGGAGTGGTTTAGTTGGTTGGATCGCATAAGAAACACAGTGCATATAAATCATCTTTACAACTTTACTCTTGATTAAAAACTTTATGAAAAGACACATACAGCTTTTCATCATGTGCGAGAGGAACTCTCAAGGTCTTGCTGAGTACATGGTAGATGGTAATATCCTTTGGTTTTCACTGCAGTGAATTTGTATGTGTGAATGCGTGAGTCATTGGCCCAGTCTCCATGAACCCGCTGGAGAAGGCACAGTGCATGGAGTGGATTATCCAAACAAGATCAGGTTCACAGATCCAAAGAGGTGTCAGAACAATGCATTACAAGATGCCGGCATTAAGACCATCAGCACATGCCCAGTGTGCAAGCGGTTTATGTAAACCGGAAGTGTTTTGCACAAGAAAGGTGCACGGCATTCACACGTCTCATTAAAACGTAAAATGCATATGTGGTGTCATTGTCTGGAGCCCACGTGTCTTATTGCTTATGTGATGAAGAACTAAATGTACATTTAATTTGTACGAAGTATGATGAAACAGCACTTTAGTGTATTCTACTATAAAACTGAGTAGTACACGTCACACATAATATTTAATACATTTGGTATTGTGTGTTAGTCCACCTCATATTTCTCATCACGCAACTCGCTATTAAATTATGCTGCAACACACAACACATCTGTTTGGCCATTCTGCGTAGAACAGAGAAAAAAGAGTCCTTCCATCCTTTGCAGGTTAGCTACATGACACGCCATGAAGTACAGTAAATCATTGCTGCCAGTGTATCAAACGATAAAAACCCAAACGAAACTGAAGTCGACATGAGTTGCAGTGTGCGAGTTGCAAAGGCTGCATTTGACATTGCATTGAGCGTTATGAAAATGTATGCATCTATATGACAGGTAGCAAGTGTTTCCATGTACTTATTCCAGATGACAGGATATAGCACATAGGAAATTTGCAAGGACCATCCTTGAGAAGCTTGACCAAGACAATAAATTCTTGAGGAAAATCATCCTTTCTGATGAAGGTGCATTCCACATTTCAGGGAAGGTCCACAGACAGAATGTACATATCTGGGGATCAGAACATTCATGCTGCAGTGGAACACATTCGAGACAGCCCGAGAGTTTATGTATGGTGTGGCCTGCTGCAGGGCCATTTGATTGGACCCTTCTGTACCAAAGCAACTGCGACATCCACCGCTTACTTGGATATGCTGAGGACCTTGTGATTTGTTCCCAGTGGGGATATATACAAGGCTGTGTCCCAAACTCTGGTGGTTGACATCAAACATCTGAAGAACAGAATTGAATCTCCTATTGCATCAGTTAAGACTGACGGAGCCTGACTATCATGTGGACATTGTCTGCGTAAAAATGGTACCCGTGTTGAAGGTTTGTGATGTTCAGAACAGACTTGTTTATGTCTGTTCATAAAGTTGTAAGGATATTTATGTACCCTCACACAGATGGATGCAGTACAATGGAAAAGAAAGATGCTACTGTCTAGTGGGTACTTGGAGAAATTTTGGGAGTTTCTGTCACATATGATGTACGAAAGTGTCTGTCTTCATAAAGTTGTACTTGTGAGTAGATTTGTAAAGATAATTTGGGTACACTCTGTATGTTGTCAAGTTTTCTGTTCGTAAAAAACTGGCAAGCATTGACGTTGAAAATGTCGTGTATGTAGCGTGGTATGAAAAATACCTTTTGAGCAGCGAGAGAAGTGACATATGAAGGCTGATACCGGCCTGACGCTAATGTCTTGCAACCCCTCCCACAAAACATGTACAGAAACCTGGATTAATAAAAAGCAAGACATACAAACAGTTCAAATTCCCATGCCACCTCTGGTCTACTATGTCAGAACACCACAGAAATTCAAGAATTTTTTATATTTTGTTAACTTATACTTCAACCAACATACCACAAACAGTAACATGTATATTCCAAAAATTATAATAATTGAGATTTCAACAACTGTAATGCAATTGTGTATAACCCTTTTTATGTGATTTAAAGTATTTTAGTTTGAAGGTGACTGTTTGTGGTTGAAATGTGTTGCAGAAATAAATACCAGAGACAATATAGTTTTGTTGATGGCTCTTTATTGTTTAATTGTGTGAAAAATATGTTGTCAAGTTTTTCTTTCTTAGTGAACTGAATAGTGGGTGTTTGCATGTTGGTAAGTTTAGTTATGGTCTGAGGCCATTCCTTTGGCTTTCCATGTGGGGGAAAGTGGAAATGGAACAGTCAGCATTCTGCCAATGATCCAAATGGGACAGGTTATCTGTTGCCAGTCAGCATTCTACCAGTGATTCAAATAGGACAGGTTGTCTGTTGCCAGTCAGCATTCTACCAATGATCCAAATAGGACAGGTTGTCTGTTGCCAGTCAGCATTCTACCAGTGATCCAAATAGGACAGGTTGTCTGTTGCCAGTCAGCATTCTACCAGTGATCCAAATAGGACAGGTTGTCTGTTGCCAGTCAGCATTCTACCAGTGATCCAAATAGGACAGGTTGTCTGTTGCCAGTCAGCATTCTACCAATGATCAGTATGGGTAGCTCCATTTAAAATCACGTGCTTTACACTGATGTGCGATACGTTAAGTATTTGACACACAACTAGAGACATTTGCATTTAAATTTTTGACCTTGATTTTATCTTTCCACCCACTTTCCACACACTTTCCAATTTGTAGGTCTAAATGCATATATAGATCTGGGATAGCTCAGTCAGTAGATTGACTAGGCTGTGGGCTGGATGATACAGGTTCAAATCCTGGAAGGGGCAAGAGATTTGTCTCCTTAAAATGTCCTGACCGGCTCTGGGGCCTACCAAGCCTCGTCTTCAGTGGCTACCAAGTGCTGTTTCGATGGCACTGAAGTGGCCAGGGCATGAAGCTGACCACTGGCTACAATCTGGTGCTGAGGTTAAAAATGAATGGAACTGTACCTCTCCTTCCCATATATGCTTTGATGGTAAGAACAGGGACAGCTTTTATGTGTATATAAATTATGTATTTTTTATTAAGAGATGATTGAATGTGCTTCTTCTGTTGTTAGTTTATTAACATTTGTAAACTTTGTCTTGAGACTAATGTTTCAACTTGAATTAATTTGCACCACCACTCATTTAGAGCTCAAACTTTCCTTATTTACATTAGGGAATGACCTTCATAAAATTATTTACACCCAGATTGAAACAGAACCAGCAAGACCGAATGGTTCGTCTAGTTATCCAACAGATGGCAGAAGCTATCAGGAACATAAGAATGACAATGTTAGCCCTGACATGCAAGCTATGAGAGTGGCAGTTGGCAGGGGGCGCTGCCCAACATACGGGTTGGGGCTTCCTGGACAGTCAAGTGGAATGGTTAAACTTAAGACAATGAATGCATCTGAAGTGTTATATTGTGCATATGCTTCCATCATATTGCACCGGGGGAGTTTTTTTTTGGGCCCTCTGTTATCACTGCTGGCCTACCCCTCTCTGCTCTATCTGCCTTACTGTACTGGGCCCCGCAGATAAGCCGGTTGGTGCACACAACAAAGATACAATACACCAAAGAAATCATATATTGTAACACACAAATTAAATAAGATACAACAAAGACTGTGCCGTGTTACGTGACTTGAGCACGAGATAGTTCCGCCGGACGATAACTGCCACCCTTGTCTTCATACAGTTGTACCTGTCCTTTCCTCCCCTGTGGCTATAGTGGTTTGTTCGAACTGTTAACTATAAATAAATAGATACATTGTGATTTGTTGTATTGACTGAGTACGTTGGGGTAGTGTTGTTTGTGCCGTCAGAGATGGAACGATCTACGGAGTTATGGAATGTCAAACAGATGGCACAAGATAATCATATACAAAATTACAAAAGATACAAGACGTGAGACTGACCAAGCAATTACTTGTCTCCATACATACCAAAATAAAGTTACCTTGGCGTCGTCGTGGGGCTAAACCCAACCAAACCAAAGACCTGGGACCACGAAGACCGCCAAGGGACTCCAACCTCACCAACTCACAGCTGGACGGAATTTTGCCCCCATGGCCGAGACGAAATTTGGAAGTTACTTGTAGGCGGCTAGGTTCAGAGTAATTACTTCAAGCACACACACACATGGGAAGAAAGCTCGGTTGAGGATGGGGAATGGAGGGGAATTAAGTAGGAGGGATCGATGCGCGTGACGAAAGGCCATGGTTCAAGTTCCGCAGAGAGTGCTGGGAAAAACTCCCAGCACAATATTAAATGTCAAGGGTGCTGAGCTGAAAATGGCTTAAATTGTACCACTGCTGTCAGCATAAAACTACGGTTTAACGATGTGAAATATCTTCCATCTTGCTTCTGATTAATTGACTTGGGTATGTTAATGTCTTCATACAGGTAAAAGTACTCTGTTTTATGTTCTTTAACTCTACATTACAGTTTTCGGGAACCTAAACCACATGTTAAGTGATGATATACTGTATTTGTTATATTATTTTTAAAATATGGTATGTTTTCTTTTTCAGCATCATGCTAAATTCACTTTTGATTAGTTATTAGGAAAATATTTTGTGACTGATTTTGGTAGTCGTAATGGTACGTACCTGAATGGGAAACGCTTGTCAGTAGCCAAGCAGTAGAGTGATGCTCATGAGGTGGTGCATGGCAGTGTCCTGCAGCTGGGCGGCACAAAACTGCTGTGTCACATTCAGACTGGGCAGGAGACGTGCGGACACTGTGAGCCAGGGCTGGTGCAGCAGACACGTCTAATGGCAGGTAAACATGAAACTTATGTTAGGTACAGCAGACATGTGATGGCATGTAAACATGAAGCTTATGTTAGGTGCAGCAGACACGTGTAATGGCAGGTAAACATGAAGCTTATGTTAGGTACAGCAGACATGTGATGGCATGTAAACATGAAGCTTATGTTAGGTGCAGCAGACACGTGTAATGGCAGGTAAACATGTAGCTTATGTTAGGTACAGCAGACATGTGATGGCAGGTAAACATGAAGCTTATGTTAGGTGCAGCAGACACGTGTAATGGCAGGTAAACATCAAGCTTATGTTATGTACAGCAGACATGTGATGGCATGTAAACATGAAGCTTATGTTAGGTACAGCAGACACGTGTAATGGCAGGTAAACATGAAGCTTATGTTAGGTACAGCAGACACGTGTAATGGCAGGTAAACCTGAAGCTTATGTTAGGTACAGCAGACATGTGATGGCATGTAAACATGAAGCTTATGTTAGGTACAGCAGACACGTGTAATGGCAGGTAAACATGAAGCTTATGTTAGGTACAGCAGACACGTGTAATGGCAGGTAAACATGTATATCATGTTAGGTACAGCAGACACGTGTAATGGCAGGTAAACATGAAGCTTATGTTAGGTGCAGCAGACACGTGTAATGGCAGGTAAACATCAAGCTTATGTTATGTACAGCAGACATGTGATGGCATGTAAACATGAAGCTTATGTTAGGTACAGCAGACACGTGTAATGGCAGGTAAACATGAAGCTTATGTTAGGTACATCAGACATGTGATGGCATGTAAACATGAAGCTTATGTTAGGTACAGCAGACACGTGTAATGGCAGGTAAACATGAAGCTTATGTTAGGTACAGCAGACACGTGTAATGGCAGGTAAACATGTATATCATGTTAGGTACAGCAGACACGTGTAATAGCAGGTAAACATGAAGCTTATGTTAGGTGCAGCAGACACGTGTAATGGCAGGTAAACATCAACCTTATGTTATGTACAGCAGACACGTGATGGCATGTAAACATGAAGCTTATGTTAGGTACAGCAGACACGTGTAATGGCAGGTAAACATGAAGCTTATGTTAGGTACAGCAGACATGTGTAATGGCAGGTAAACATGAAGCTTATGTTAGGTACAGCAGACATGTGATGGCATGTAAACATGAAGCTTATGTTAGGTACAGCAGACACGTGTAATGGCAGGTAAACATGAAGCTTATGTTAGGTACAGCAGACACGTGTAATGGCAGGTAAACATGTATATCATGTTAGGTACAGCAGACACGTGTAAAGGCAGGTAAACATGAAGCTTATGTTAGGTGCAGCTGACGTGTGATGGCATGTAAACATGTGTGTAATGTTAGGTACAGCAGACACGTGTAACGGCAGGTAAACATGAAGCTTATGTTAGGTGCAGCTGACGTGTGATGGCATGTAAACATGTGTATCATGTTAGGTACAGCAGACATGTGTAATGGCAGGTAAACATGAAGCTTATGTTAGGTGCAGCTGACGTGTGATGGCATGTAAACATGAAGCTGATTTTAGGTGCAGCTGACGTGTGATGGCAGGTAAACATGAAGCTTATGTTAGTTGCAGCTGACGTGTGATGGCAGGTAAACATGAAGCTTATGTTAGGTGCAGCTGACGTGTGATGGCAGGTAAACATGAAGCTTATGTTAGGTACAGCAGACACGTGTAATGGCAGGTAAACATGTATATCATGTTAGGTACAGCAGACACGTGTAATGGCAGGTAAACATGAAGCTTATGTTAGGTACAGCAGACACGTGTAATGGCAGGTAAACTTGTATATCATGTTAGGTACAGCAGACACGTGTAATGGCAAGTAAACATGTGTATCATGTTAGGTACAGCAGACACGTGTAATGGCAGGTAAATGTGTATCTTATGTTATGTTTCTGCAGATGTCATTTGTACAAAATTATTATGTTTCATTTTTTAATTAGTGTCTTTTGCATATTATGAGCTGTTGACTAATTTATTGTGAAAATGCAGTCGGAAGTCCAGGAGACTTCAATTTCAACCCTCCAATGATGCTGGAGTTTATGTTCCAACCAGCTGCCCGGGACGGAGGAGTTGTAGATGAAAGTTGCCGTAAAGCAGTCACACAGAAAGTAAGGAATGAAAGACCATGTGGTGTACAGACACTGGTGTTGAGGGGTTAAGTGACTTTGTTCGTTGTTTGCTGATATGAAGTGGCTGAGGACCATTTTGCACAGTGGTGTTGAAACTTTGTTTTGGAAACCAGACTGTAAGTTATGATTGGAAAAGCAAATATAAAAACACTTTGGGCTGGTAATGGAGCTGAATTAATTAACCAGTTGCTGAACGCACCTACGTCTTGAATACGTGCTGACATAATTGCAATATACGGCATTCCCTGATGAATGTTGTAGAGGTACATTCTTGGAGGTCCAACGCAAGTTGAATTTTGCTGAAGTTTGAATTGAGTATGTGTATGGCCCGCTCGGTGTGTGTATACACAGGAGTCCAGTTGAAATCCAAACATCGCGCTGAAACTTGATTGACCACAACACGACTGCTCTACCGTATTCTTCTGCCACATTTGTCTTGTTGGGCTTTCATTCTTGCCAGGAAAAATTCTCAGTTAATTTAAAAAGTTATTATTGCAAATTTTTTTCACTTATTTCAAAATTGTGTAACTTGAAATTGCGTAAGTTGGAGATTGTCTGTAGTGGTATAACACGTTGTGATGTTTTGTAGGTGAAGACAAAACTGGTAAAGAGTGTAAGAAACATTGCCATAAAAAAAAGGAATAAAGCCGGTTGGGGCTTGAGGATACTGACTTTACTTTGGTTTCTGGGGAGTTTACGGTCAACTGTAACTCGGACCACAAGCGACAGGATTGCAAATGTAAAACACTTCTGGCAAGGGGAGGTTCACTGATTATCATTTATTATTACTATTTATATAAATTTTATTATATTTTTATTTTCTTGTTCTTGTTATGTGAGTTGCAAAGTTTGTTAATTTATGTTAATGGTATGTTATTATTTGCTATGTATCGAGTATCTTGTTAATAGAAGTTTTTTGGTTCATCCAGGTCTCCTCTCTTTTCCTCCTGACCCAAAAAGGGTTCAACCAGTAATCTGCATATTTCTGCTGCTGCTGCGTGCCACACGGTGTATTGCCTCTAATTCGCGTCTTTCAACCGCTGCTAGCCCACACGGTGTTGCCATACTTGTCCTTGGCTAGTAACAATTTACTTAACTCATTTGGTTTTAGTTGTGCTTCCTTAGCCCAACTGCATAATGCCTGGAACATCTCTAAATTGTCTCTGTATACTGCTGCATGCAACACAGTCTTGCCATACTTGTCCTTGGCTAGTAACAATTTACTTAACTCATTTGATTTTAGTTGTGCTTTCTTAGCCCAACTCCTTAATGCCTCTAATACCTCTGTATTGCCTCTGTTTACTACTGCATGCCACACGGTGTTGCCAAACTCGTTCTTGGCTAGTAACAATTTACTTAACTCATTTGGTTTTAGTTGTGCTTTCTTAGCCAAACTCCTTAATGCCTCTAATACCTCTATATTGCCTCTGTTTACTGCTGCATGCTACACGGTGTTGCCAAAACTCGTTCTTGGCTAGTAAAATTTACTTAACTCATTTGGGTTTAGTTGTGCTTCCTTAGCCCAACTGCATAATGCCTCTAATATCTCTTTTATTGCCTCTGTGTACTGCTGCATGCAAGACAGTCTTGCCACACTTGTCCTTGGCTAGTAACAATTCAATTAACTCATTTGGTTTTAGTTGTGCTTCCTTAGCCCAAATCCATAATGCCTCTAATACATCTATATTGCGTCTGTTTACTGCTATATGCCACACAGTGATGCCAAACTCGTTCTTGGCTAGTAACAATTTACTTAACTCATTTGGTTTTAGTTGTGCTTCCTTAGCCCAACTCCTTAATGCCTCTAATACATCTATATTGCGTCTGTATACTGCTGCATGTAACACAGTGTTGCCATACTTGTCCTTGGCTAGTAACAATTCACTTGACTCATTTGGTTTTAGTTGTGCTTCCTTAGCCCAACTGCATAATGCCTGGAACATCTCTAAATTGTCTCTGTATACTGCTGCATGCAACACAGTCTTGCCATACTTGTCCTTGGCTAGTAACAATTTACTTAATTCATTTGGTTTTAGTTGTGCTTCCTTAGCCCAACTGCATAATGCCTGGAACATCTCTAAATTGCCTTCTTCTACTGCTGCTTGCCACACGGTGTTGCCAAACTTGTCCTTGGCTAGTAACAATTCACTTAACTCATTTGGTTTTAGTTGTGCTTCCTTAGCCCAACTGCATAATGCCTGGAACATCTCTAAATTGTCTCTGTATACTGCTGCATGCAACACAGTCTTACCATACTTGTCCTTGGCTAGTAAACAATTTACTTAACTCATTTGGTTTTAGTTGTCCTTCCTTAGCCCAACTGCATAATGCCTCTAATACCTCTATATTGCCACTGTTTTACTGCTATATGCCACAGAGTGTTGCGAAACTTGTCCTTGGCTAGTAACAATTCACTTGAATCATTTGGTCTTAGTTGTGCTTCCTTAGCCCAACTGCATAATGCCTGTAACGTCTCTAAATTGCCTTCTTCTACTGCTGCTTGCCACACCGGCGTTGCCAAACTTGTCCTTGGCTAGTAACAATTTACTTAACTCATTTGGTTTTAGTTGTGCTTCCTTAGCCCAACTCCTTAATGCCTCTAATACATCTATATTGCATCTGTTTACTGCTGCATGCAACAGTCTTGCCATCCTCGTCTTTGGCTAGTATCAATTTACTTAACTCATTTGGTTTCAGTTGTGCTTCCTTAGCCCAACTCTTAATGCCTCTAATACCTCTATATTGCCTCTGTATACTGCTGCATGCAACACAGTCTTGCCATACTTGTCCTTGGCTAGTAACAATTTACTTAACTCATTTGATTTTAGTTGTGCTTTCTTAGCCCAACTCCATAAATGCCTCTAATACCTCTATATTGCGTCTGTATACTGCTGCTTGCCACACGGTGTTGCCATACTTGTCCTTGGCTAGTAAACAATTTACTTAACTCATTTGGTTTTAGTTGTGCTTCCTTACCCCAACTCCATAATGCCTCTAGTACCTCTATATTGCGTCTGTATACTGCTGCATGCCACACGGTGTTGCCAAACTCGTTCTTGGCTAGTAACAATTTACTTAACTCATTTGATTTTAGTTGTGCTTTCTTAGCCCAACTCCTTAATGCCTCTAATACCTCTGTATTGCCTCTGTTTACTACTGCATGCCACACGGTGTTGCCAAACTCGTTCTTGGTTTAGTAACAATTTACTTAACTCATTTGGTTTTAGTTGTGCTTTCTTAGCCAAACTCCTTAATGCCTCTAATACCTCTATATTGCCTCTGTTTACTGCTGCATGCTACACGGTGTTGCCAAACTCGTTCTTGGCTAGTAACAATTTTACTTAACTCATTTGGGTTTAGTTGTGCTTCCTTAGCCCAACTGCTAATGCCTCTAATATCTCTATATTGCCTCTGTGTATTGCTGCATGCAAGACAGTCTTGCCACACTTGTCCTTGGCTAGTAACAATTCAATTAACTCATTTGGTTTTAGTTGTGCTTCCTTAGCCCAAATCCATAATGCCTCTAATACATCTAAATTGCGTCTGTTTTACTGCTATATGCCACACAGTGATGGCCAAACTCGTTCTTGGCTAGTAACAATTTACTTAACTCATTTGGTTTTAGTTGTGCTTTCCTTAGCCCAACTCCTTAATGCCTCTAATACATCTATATTGCGTCTGTATACTGCTGCATTGTAACACAGTGTTGCCATACTTGTCCTTGGCTAGTAACAATTCACTTGACTCATTTGGTTTTAGTTGTGCTTCCTTAGCTCAACTGCATAATGCCTGGAACATCTCTAAATTGTCTCTGTATACTGCTGCATGCAACACAGTCTTGCCATACTTGTCCTTGGCTAGTAACAATTTACTTAATTCATTTGGTTTTAGTTGTGCTTCCTTAGCCCAACTGCATAATGCCTCTAATACCTCTATATTGCCACTGTTTACTGCTATATGCCACCGGTGTTGCGAAACTTGTCCTTGGCTAGTAACAATTCACTTGACTCATTTGGTTTTAGTTGTGCTTCCTTACCCAACTGCATAATGCCTGGAACATCTCTAAAATTGCCTTCATCTACTGCTGCTTGCCACACGGTGTTGCCAAACTTGTCCTTGGCTAGTAACAAATTCACTTAACTCATTTGGTTTTAGTTGTGCTTCCTTAGCCCAACTGCATAATGCCTGGAACATCTCTAAATTGTCTCTGTATACTGCTGCATGCAACACAGTCTTACCATACTTGTCCTTGGCTAGTAACAATTTACTTAACTCATTTGGTTTTAATTGTGCTTCCTTAGCCCAACTGCATAATGCCTCTAATACCTCTATATTGCCTCTGTTTACTGCTATATGCCACAGAGTGTTGCGAAACTTGTCCTTGGCTAGTAACAATTCACTTGAATCATTTGGTCTTAGTTGTGCTTCCTTAGCCCAACTGCATAATGCCTGTAACGTCTCTAAATTGCCTTCTTCTACTGCTGCTTCCCCACACGGCGTTGCCAAACTTGTCCTTGGCTAGTAACAATTTACTTAACTCATTTGGTTTTAGTTGTGCTTCCTTAGCCCAACTCCTTAATGCCTCTAATACATCTATATTGCCTCTGTTTACTGCTGCATGCAACACAGTCTTGCCATCCTCGTCTTTGGCTAGTATCAATTTTACTAACTCATTTGGTTTTCAGTTGTGCTTCCTTAGCCCAACTCCTTAATGCCTCTAATACCTCTATATTGCCTCTGTATACTGCTGCATGCAACACAGTCTTGCCATACTTGTCCTTGGCTAGTAACAATTTACTTAACTCATTTGATTTTAGTTGTGCTTTCTTAGCCCAACTCCATAATGCCTCTAATACCTCTATATTGCGTCTGTATACTGCTGCTTGCCACACGGTGTTGCCTACTTGTCCTTGGCTAGTAACAATTTACTTAACTCATTTGGTTTTAGTTGTGCTTCCTTACCCCCAACTCCATAATGCCTCTAGTACCTCTATATTGCGTCTGTATACTGCTGCATGCCACACGGTGTTGCCAAACTCGTTCTTGGCTAGTAACAATTTACTTAACTCATTTGGTTTTAGTTGTGCTTTCTTAGCCCAACTCCATAATGCCTGGAACATCTCTAAATTGCCTTCTTCTACTGCTATATGCCACACAGTGGTTGCCAAACTCGTTCTTGGCTAGTAACAATTTACTTAACTCATTTGGTTTTAGTTGTGCTTCCTTAGCCCAACTGCATATGCCTGGAACATCTTTAAATTGCCGTCTTCTACTGCTATAGGCAACACGGTTTGCCAATACTTGCCTGTGGCAAACAATATCTTCCGTAGAGCGTTTGAATGTTCTCCTGATTTTAGGCTGTCTAATAAAAATCCAATAATATGAATGTTATCTTCTTTCGCTGCTTGGCTTAGTGCTGTGTCGTTTTCACCTCTCAGGCGACCACGTACTTCTCCCTCATTGCACTGTTCATCGAGTATTTCTCCGTACTCTTTCAAGGCATCTTTCGATGGCTTAGATTTTTCCAACAATCCATCCAAAAAGGCTCTAATTACACGACAGTCTGTTCCTAATAAAACTTCATTTAATAAAAACTCCTGCACATGTACGTGCTGTTTAGTTCTCTTTGTCAAGTGCTTCATTAGGAAGTCAGCCACATAATACTCAGCAAAAGTGCGGTGGTATGAACAGCAGCCTACCGTCATGGTTTATCTGAACTATCCCAATCCTAGCCAACTGTTCATCTGAAAATGTAGATTCGTAATTAATTTGCAGATTGTCACCTGATCGTCAGTAAACAACGCCTTTAAGGCTAACAGCTGATGCTGTACTTGTATGCTTTTGATATAGATTTCTCGTTGCTCCCCTACAGCAACGTTACCTGCTGGTGTTTTGGACTTTTCCTTATAATATATCTCGTATTTTATATCAATAAATCGTCCGTATAACCCCAGCAAATCTAGCTTAAGCGGTAATTTAGGCTGGGATTTCCTGACAGATAAAATGATTTAAAGTCCTCTTGAAAAGCCTCGGCTAGCATTTGGGTTTGTAATGGGATGCCGGCGAACTCTTTGTCCTTATCGTTAATTGACTGTGCCAACTTCCTGATCAATGCTGTAGCGTAAAATTTCTAATCGACTTTGATTCGTGCCTTCAAGACTTACATTTCGAAGCCAGAATTTATTGAGAAATTCAACTTGCTCGAATTCGGAGAAGGGCTGTAGGGTGTAGGCCAGCTGTTGTAGCTTGTCCTCCAGTTTCTCTCTGAGGTGGGGTCGGGTGGTGACCCACAGCTTTCTCTAACGAAGTCTGCTTCAGAACTTGCAGCATATCAATGATCGTCTCTTTGTAGTGCGGACTGATTTCATCAAAACCGTCCAACATTATCACTATTTTATTAGTTTCATTTCCTTCAAAGTTCTTCTTAAACAACTCCTTCTCTAAAGGGGATTCAAGCTTTAGCACTTCCTTTGATACAAATTCAAGTACCCTTTCTTTATCCATCTTCTTTCCTTTCTGAGCCTCAAGTAGTTCCGTATAGTCATTTAAATCAATTCTCACGAACCAGTGGGCTGGAAATTGTTGCTTGATTGCTTAGACAGATGTGTCAGTACGGTGCTTTTACCCATTCCTGCTTTGTCGGCAATTATCAAAGACCCTCTGGTTCCCTGCTTGCTCCAAAAGCTTGTCTAAATCCTTAGGACCATAAGAGTGGGATTTCTGTGCATCAATATATTTACGTAATGTCTTTAAATTCCCTTGCGACTGCTGCCAATAAGAGTTCCCCTGACTCGTCTTTAACCAGCCAATGCACATTACTCGTTGGATTCTGCTGACCCGAGTTGTTTGAATTCCTGTTCATTACTAGCCAGTAAATCAGCAAATTTTCCTTCTGTTTTATCACTTGAAATGTCCTGTCTAATAACGATGTTGTGATGAAAAGTTCTATCGATATAGAACGTTCTCATTGTTACCACTGCAAGCAGACGGTACAGGATTTCCAGCAATTCTAATCTCCGTTTCCTGTAACAAATCAGCAAGAGGAAAGGAATTTGTGACTGATTTAGCAGATGTGAGTTGATTTAAAGCAACTCTTCTGTCTTGAAAAATTACTGCCTTCTCTAGTACTTTTCTCTGTGAATTGAGGGTTAAATCGCCCCAAGTTAACTGTACATCTGTTCTTTTAAACCCTTCACTGAATGTTTTCTGTAGCTGTTTCTTGTACTAAAGCAGCGGTGCTATCTTCTGATGGCGTGGTCAGAATGATTTTTCCGAGCCTTCTTCTGTTTTAGAATATTGAACAATTCCTTGAACATGTCTCTTAGCTCATCATTAACTGGCAGATTGTTCTCGCAAGCAATCATTAGTACGTGCGGTTTTTCCATTGATGCCAGTAACTTACTCAAATTTAATCATTCGATTGACCCTTAGCAACCGCTCTAATTTCAGTACGGTACAGTCACCTTCACTGTAGCAGTTGGCCGTACAGGGTGTCTTTTGAAACACCCGATAAACCTGGTTGCCCTGTCCAAACGTCCCCATCAGTCATTCGTAACTGCCAAATTTGTTGGGTCACTAGTAAGAAATTCTCTTAAATCCAAAGCGTCGGGATTAAAGTCAAGTGCGCTTTGGTGAACGTTTCGATATAACGCAGAGTTTCGTATTGAAAACCCTACTTCTTATCTGAGGTGATGAAATTTGTCCTTTATGTTCACTTCATGTGCGGGGAAAAGGTAGAACCAACCGCTTCACATAGGGAATCAGGGCTTGCAATGTGCTAGCGTCTGGACAGCGAACATGTTCATTGCCAAGTTCGAAGTTTCGTGACTTTTGTTCAGCTTCCTGTTGGGCCTCGTATTATTCATAAGGGAAAAAATAAATCCTCAGGCTTTAAAGAATTCCGGCACGTGACGTAACCAACGAAACGCTCCAGAAACTGCCGCTCATCCTGTGCAAAAATGCTTAGACTTTTTGCGCATTCGTCGTAAACCTTAGTTTGATAACGAAGCTGTTTGTAACCCTCGGGCACTCTGCTAAGGACAGTGTCCATTACCTCGGTGTGGTAATATTAGGATGCTCGCCCATTTAAAGAAATCTTTCCATTCTGCACCACCCGTTAAGCCTGCACTAACAGGCCAATCGATCACCTCTCGTATTTTGGATTACCTTCATTGTCTATACGTACTTGCCCCGTTTCTGGATCAAAGGCTTCCACAATTTTATTGATTGCATTGTTGCTAGATTGTACAATGTAGTATGTTTTTCCAATGAGTCCATTTGAGACAAATCAATAAAGATTCTATAGACTTTCCCTAAATGAGAGTTACAGGTATTAAAGCGATTTGGAGCAGACAGATAACTAGTGATGTCTAAGTGCTGTAAGTCAATGGAACGCCCGTCAAGGCGTACATCAAGTTTGTCGGTCATTTGTGACAACATATCTTTGCAGCCTGGGCTAATCGAAAACTACTGTGTGCGGATGGTAACTGTCTCGGACATCATGTGTGTCTTGGACACTGCTGCTTCCAATGCTTCGTGTTCTTCTCTTTTAATTCCTTTAAGAAATGTACCGTCTTTCTCTTCAAGGTATTTAGTGGTAAAGGTAGTTGACTTGCGCCAGCCAACCCCCCTAACGAGTGACCGGTGAAGAACAGATCAAAAACTTGCCCCCCTTTTCTTGATCTATTTCTTGCATAACTGTGGGCTACCTTATTAGCAAATGTGCTGGCAGAACGCATTTGATCAACGTAGTATTGTTAAAAAAAACACCTTAATATGTGTTACAAGAGCACCGACATTTTTTAGGTCGAGTGCCTCATGCGGAGACAATCACCACTTGCTGATGCTCCGGGTGCCAGTAGGCGGTTCCAAAATAGCCGTTCGTTGCCCCATAATGAGATGCTGTCGTTTAGCAACTTCCAGCCTTCGGGAGGTTTAGGCTCTTCCCTTTGGCATCAGTGTATTGCCATGGAGGAAAACATGGGCTAAGACATGCGGGCGGGGGGGAAAGCGGGGTTGCTTTGAGTTGATTAATGGAGGATAATTGTTTGTTTTCATAAAACCTTCAATGCGAAAGCTTAAAATAATCGTTGCTCAATTTCAGCTCTGTATCTACTCTTAGTTTTCCTGAGAAAGGCGGCAGAAAAAAGTTGTCGCTGCTTGTTTGCCAGTCGCAGCTGCATGTGAGTTACCCGTCTCTCTCAGAGGGGGGCCTGAGTGCTGTTTGTTCTGTGAGTTCCGTATGTACTAAGGACTTTGGTAGTATGGGAACAAAATGAGCCTGTTTCTTCATTTAAAACATGAATGACAACCAGGTTCTTTGTATATGTTCTTACTTTCATCCATTGTAACGGCCATTGACCCCGAACTGTCTACTACTTTCCGGAGATATCTTGGCCATCTGCAGTTTGCTTTTCAAGTAAATGCAGTTTTTATCCCATACATTTTACAAAGCCTACGCCCTTCAATTTCTGGGCCTTCCCCAGATAGCAAAGTCTTTTTCCCTTTAACTTAGCCAGGTAACTTTCAAATCGGCTTGCCCGACCGGGTGCCTGTTGCATATCCTCCCGTGGAAGCATTCTCTGCAATCGCTTGTAGCCCGTCGTGCCCATTGGGCTATCATAAATACCATCCTGGTTGTCTCTGACATAATCACAACAGCTCTGTCGTAACGACTGCACATTGAACGGTCCGTCACACAGCGCACGAACGGTCCGTCACGGACACACAGCGCACTCATTCCTTGCGCCAGGGCGTTCAAAGAAACAGTCGGCTCCCTCTAAAGCTTCTCCCAATATAAAATCACTACAGAGCCATTGTGCCTGTGAAATATGGCTTTTCAACACACCAATGTTTCTGTACATGATTACGTTCTCCCAGCCAAATCTAAAGGCGTTTTTCCATCTACATTTTTAACGGCAGTGTTTGCTCCTTGACAAGCAGAAATTTAACTACTTCCAACTCATTTGTTTTAATTGCCAAGTGTAAAGCATGTTATATTTATTATTACCATCCTTTGAATTGATATCAAGTTGCGGGGTTTTTTCTACAAGTTTTTGAATCTTCTGTAATTTCTCTTGTATGGAAATATACCTTTTATTTATAACAAAAACAATTTTGCATTAACATCTAACCGTGTTCTTTTAGAAAACCGGAAGCGTTTACGTGTGATTTTACGGTCCATTATTGTGCTGTAAAGGTGGAAAAAACTTAATAACTGGATTGCCAAGAAAACTTCACACAATTGAAATGATTTCACCCCTTTGCCTGGTGACCTTTAAAGGCAGTCCCTTCTTATGACAGAGATTAATATGAAACTTAAACATGAAACATGAAATGTAAACATGGATGAGATACGCAAACATGCAATGTAACTTACTGGCGTGTGTGCGCACCTAATCAATTAACTTATTCCTTTTCGTACTTAAATCTGCTGAAAGTAGAATTAAATGCTTCATGTGGTATGCAACACTAATCCGCACAAAATGGAACTTGTCTAAAGCGATGCACAATATTGTTTTATGGGTTTGGCATTGGTCCAACAACCCCTAGCACGTGGCATGATGCAGTTGATTTATTACAGTTTTAATGTACGTTTTCGGGCCCTTTCTAAAGCCCAGTGTTACCTGCAATATCCTCACTAACAGTACGTATCTTGTACAGGCATCGCCTTATGTAACGTCTGTAGTGAAGTTTACTGCGTGCAGTTTGGACCACCTCGCCTCAGCCTGGGGACACCGATGTTCTACAGGCGCACTTTGGAAAGCATTTTTGACATGGAACTAAAACATCTGACAACACACGAAACTTCCAGTACACAGACTCATAACATTAAATGCTCACTAACAACAGGAGGTGAAACCACGTTGGTCACTGACACTGAAGTGTCCAGTGCTTCTTACGGCCGCTCTGCAGACGCAAGGAATGCCTGGTCACGTACGGCGTCACATCAGTATGATGCGGCAGTCATTATTGTTGCCATCTCAACACAGTGCTTGTACCGAAGATAAAATACAGTGATGCCAACTGCCATTAAACCACAGCCGTCCCGACATCCGAGTGCTGCTTCTTAAGTCCGAAATTATCGCAAAATGTTTCGGAGTTACAGCACTGTCTTCACTGACGCCTCTGCAGACCTGTCAACAGGATAATGTCATGTAACGCTAAAAGCTGTCTCGTGCAATGCTGCTGACATGCTGAGGCTCCTGTTAAGCTGTTTACACTACACAGACAAATACAACTGCATGTAACGTGTGTGACTGGAAGGAATAGTTGTGGATTTTTGTAGGCATTATACTATCAGTTTCCTGAGGAATAGCACGAAAATTGTAATTATATTGTGGAGTATCCTGGGAGGACATTTGAAGTCACACAGCATTAATGGGAACATTACCTGGCAAAAACTCAGCATGTGACACAATATATTTAGCACAGTACAACAAGACTGCTATAACCCTGAAGATGAAGGCAACTTGACATTTTCGAAGCATCCGGAAGTGGGTCACATTTCACAAGAAGCGAAACATCAGGAAGCGTCAGCAATACAGCTGACAGAACCTGATATATCGCATCAGCAAAGCCTGCTGACTGAACTTCCCACTTCGATTAGCGATCTTCGTATTAGAAATAGTTTCACCCAATACAGTCAATTTTTGTTTGTTTATTAAGGTAATTGCGTGAATTATTTCAGTTGAAAAGTTGAAAATTTTACTCAAAGTATCGGCCTAAATAATCTTTTTGTAACGAATCAGCAAACGGGGCCCCAGTCCCCTATGGAGACACTAGCTGTGGCGTGGGAGGTTTTATAATAAAGCCAAACAAATACTGAAATTACATTGGTTTTCTACTTTATTTGTCAATGCCCAATTCTCCAGTATGGAGAGCATTGCAACGCCATAACAATAAATGGAGAAAAGGGATTTTATTTCTGTATATGAAAGCCATTAGAGTGCTGCACTGCAGTACAGTGTAATATAAACTTGCACAGTGCATGTTGCAATTCACCAGTGCGCACGGCAGTACAGTGTAATTAACTTGCACAGTGCAGGTTCAATTCCCCAGTGCTGCACTGCAGTAAAAGTGTAATAAAACTTGCACCGTACATGTTGCAAGTCCCCCAGTTGCTGCCTGCAGTACAGTGAATTAACTTGGGACCAGCATGTTGCAATTCACCAGTTGGGTGCACTGCAGTACAGTGTAATATAACTTGCACAGTGGGAGGTTGCAAATTTACCATGCTGCACTGGGAAATACATGTAATAAACTTGCACAGTTTCAGGGGTTTCAATTCACCAGTGGGTGCACTGCAGTACAGTGTAATATAACTTGCACAGTACAAGTTGCCAGCCCAGTGCGCAAACCTGCAGTACCGTGGGAATAAAACTTGCACATTTCAGGTTGCCAATTCACCAGTGCTGCACTGCAATACAGTGTAATATAACTTTGCACAGTGCAGGTTGCAATTTACCAGTCCGCACTGCGTACATGTAATATAACTTGCAAAAGTGCCCGGTTGCAAATTTACCAGTGCTGCAACAAGTACAGTGTTTAAAATAACTTGGCACAGTGGGATGTTGCAATTCACCAGTGCTGCCACTGCAGTACAGTGTAATATAACTTGCACAGTTTCAGGTTGGCAATTTACCAGTGCTGCACTGCAGTACAGTGTAATTACTTGCAAAAGTGCAGGTTGCAATTCACCATGCTGCACTTCATTACGTGTAATATAAAATTGCAAAGTGCACGTTGCAAATCACCAGTGCTGCACTGCAGTACAGTTTAATATAACTTTCACATGCAGGTTGCAAGTCACCAGTGCTGCACTGCAGTTTCAATTTAATATAGCTTGCACAGTGCAGGTTGCAAGTCCCCCAGTGCTTTCACTGCCCTTATAATTTAATATAACTTCCACAGTGCAGGTTGCAAGTCCACCAGTGCTGCACTGCTTTAAAAATTTAATATAACTTCACGGCGGGTTTTCAAGTCACCAGTTTTTGAAAATTGGGGGGGGGAAAAATTTAATAAAAAATTGGGACTTCGGGTTTTTTCAAGCCCCCTTTTCTTAAATCCCCTTTCAGTTTAAAATAACTTGGGCAGTGCATGTTGCAATTCCCAGTTTTTTTCTGCAGTACGGGGTTAAAAATAACTTCACAGTGCAGGTTGAAAGGGGCCCGTGCTGAAAATGCAGTACAGTTTAAAAAAAACTTCCACATGATTTTTTCAAGTCCCAGGCTTTCCCCGCAGCCCCGGGTTTAATTTAACTTGCACGGGTTTTTTTGGGTTTAAAATTACCAGTGCTGCACTGCAGTGCATTTTTTAAAATAACTTCCACAAGAAAAGGTTTTTAAAATTTACCAGTGCTGCAATGCAGCCAGTTTAATATAATTGCACAGTGCAGGTTAAAAATTTACCCGTGCTGAAAATGAGAAAATACTGGCTGTTTTTTGGGAGATGGGCCCGGGGAAAATGTGAGTGAACTGTGAGAATAAAGGGGCCCCTTTTCTGGAGATAGGCCTGGATGAGGGGGTAAACCCGTGTGAGATATACATGGCTGTTTGTGGAGTAGGCCCCCGGGATGATGTGAGTGAACTGTGTGAGAAAAACCCCCGGCTGTTTGGGGGGATAGGAAGGGGGTTTATGTGAGTGAACTGTGTGAGATTTTTCAAGGCTTTTTTTGGAGATAGGACGGGGTGAAATGTGGAAAAAATGTGTGGTATCAGGGGTCTTTGTGGGGGAAAAAAAATTTGGGGTGATGTGAGGAAAGTGTGAGTTACATGACTGTTTTTTTGGAAAAAAGGGCCCCGGGGAGGGGTTAGCCGTGTGAAATTAGGGGGTTTTTTTTGGGGGATGGAATGGGGTGTGGGTGAAAATGTGTGGGATATACAGAAGTTGTGGAGAAGGGCCCCGGGGCGGGGGGGGGAAACCCGTGTGAAAAATACATGACTGTTTTGTTTGGGGTAGGACGGGGAAGTGTTGCCCCCTTTTGGATTCCCCCGGCCCCCTTGGGGGAATGGGCCCCGGGGCCCGGAAATATTGGTGTATTACCCGCCGTTTGTGGGAAAAAATGGGATGAAGGGGGAAAGTGATGGTGTGAAACCCCCCGGGGGGTTTTTGGGTTGTTTGGGAAGATGTGAGAAAAATGTGTGGGATACCCCCCCGCGGGGTTTGTGGGAGGCCCCGGGAAGAGGGGGTTTTAGGAAATGGGAAAATACATTTTGGGGAAAAGGGTAAGGGGTGTGAAGTCCCCCGTGTGGTGTCCCCCCCCGTTTGGGGGGGTATGTGGGTGATGTGGTGAACCTTTTGTGAGGATAAAAATTTTCGTCTGTGGGGTTGGACTGGGATGTAAAACGTAAAATGTGTGAAAAAACCCCGGGTTTTTGTGGAGGGTTTGGGGGGGGGGAAAGTGATTTTTTTCCCAAAAATAGGGGCCCCCTTTTTAAAATTTTGGAAAAAGGGGAAAATTGGGGTGAGTGGGGTATGACCCCCCCTTTAACCCCCCGGCCCCCTTTGTGTAGTAAAAGGGGCCCCCCCCAAAATGCCCCCGGGGCCCAAAAAATTGGGGCCCCAAACCCGGGAAAACCCCCCAAAATACCAAAATTTTTTCCCCCTTTTGTGATCCGGAAGAGGGGGAAAGGAAATTTAAATATATCCCCCCCCCCCCCCCCCCAAAAAATTTTTAAAAACCCCCAAAAAGCCTGCCCCGTTTAAAAAGGAAAAAATCTAGGAAAAGGGTTTTTAAAAAGGTTACCCCTCAACGCCTCTGAAATGCCCCCCTTTTTTTTTGGGTTTTTTTAAAAAAACCCCTTAATCCCCCCCTTCCTTACAATTGGGTAAAACAGGGTTTTTGGGACAGGCGTAGAAGGCGGGAACGGGGCCTTGCATAAAAAAAATCTACCAAAAAACGGGAAAGCCCTGGGGGTTTTGGGAAAAAAACCCCCCTTGGGGGGGGTTTTAGTCAGATGGGAAAATTTTTTTAAAAAACCTTGGGGGGGGGGGGAAAAATTTGGGCGTAAGCGGGGGTCGAAAAAAGTGGGGCTTTTTTTTGGTTAAGGGCCCTGGGGGCCCCCAAGGGTTTTTTAATGGCCCCCCGAAAAAAGAAGAGTACAAAAACATACAGCTGCTCCCCAAAAAAGACCCCCTTCCCTTTTTGGGGCTTTCCCCTTTTTTTTGCCCCACGTGCAACGAGTCCCCGTCCCCCGCCCAAACCCCCCTTTTTCGCCGGCACGAAAAAAATTTTTTCTACGCTCGGGGCACTGGGGTGTCTGTGTTTCAAAAGCCCCCGCGAACTCTTTTTCGTTGGGGGGCCCCCCGGGGGGAAAATTTGTCGATATCTCATTTCAGTTTACCTTTGGGGGGGGTTTTTTGGGTTTTTTCTATAGTGGGGGAAATGGAGGTTTGTGTTTTTATTTTTTTCGGGGGGTTTCCCAAAATTGCAAAAGGGGGGACTTTTAAACTTCGCCATGTATGTCCCCCCTTTTTTTTAAAGGGGAAAAAATGGTTTTCCCCCCTACAGAATTTTAAAAATTTTTACATTTGAGCATTTTTTAAAAAACCTTTTAAAAAAAATTTTTTTTTGTTTAAAATTTTTCCCCAAACAAAAAAAGGGACTTTAAAAAGAGGGGCCTATGTACATTTTTTGATAAAAATCTCGCTAAAAATTTTTGGGCCCCGGAAAAGAAAATGTTTTCAGGACAAAAGTTTTTGAGCAAAAAAAAAACAACATTTTTTTATTCAAAAAATTTTTTTTGAAAATCGTGCCGTTTATGACAAATGTTGGGAAAAGTTATGGTA